>JAJLVP010000022.1:0-47345 GCA_030570435.1 Pichia ethanolica | reverse complement strand
TAAACTTGTGTTGAGATCTATTATTGTATTCATATCTTGTTACTTGTTACTCTATATATTATATATTATATATTATAGATAATTTATAATTACAAAACTTACAAAACTGATGTCATAATTTTACAAAATTTATAGCGTAAATTTTACTTATATAATGTAAATTTAGTATTAAAACTAATATTTTTTAAAACTTTAATTATTTATATAATTCGTAAATCATGAGACGAAGAAGAAACAATTTACTAAAGCCGTATTTGAGTTTCTCCACTTTAAAATGAAATTAAATTAAATGAAATGAGAAAAAAAGGCAAAAAAAGACGAAAATGAATAGAGAAATTAAATATAAAGAGAAGAGAAAAATTGGTAAAATAAAAAATAAACACCCAAAATGAGCAAAAATAGTGCAAAAGGGTGGAAATTATCAAGAAAAAAAATATCACGATTAAATTGTTTGTGAAAAAGAGTGGCAATTTTTTTTTAAATTTTTTTTTAAATTAGGAAAAAAAGGGCAAAAAAAGGGCAAAAATTGACAAATAAAAGCAGAAAACTTGGAAAAGAGGACAACAACACAAAATGCACGCACATCTATCTCTATATATATCGGCATAATTTCAACAAAATTCCCATTAATCAAATTTTCAAAGAGATAATGTTTAGTTTTTATTTTTATTTTAATTAATTAATTAATTATTTTTTTAATCATCAGGTTATTTTAATGCATTTAAAGCAAATTTTGAGTATTATTATTTATTTTTAATAAACTTAGTCTCTTATTGTTTTGAAAAAATTATCAAACTTTAATATTTTAATACATAGAGTTATAAGTTTTTTAAAAAATTTTAACAACTTTTTAGATCTAATGATTATATATTAGATTTATTATAATAACTTTTGAAATTTTATTTAATGTTATATTAAAGAATGAAAAAACAAATAAACATTTTTTAATACTTAATCCCATTAATTATAATTAAAAGGAATATCCTTTGATTATTTATAATTTTGAAAATCCATATGATCTGTATAACTAATTTATATTTAACTTTTGTATAAAAAATGATAAAACAATTAAAACAATTAAATTTAAATAGGAAGGGATGAAAAAACTGTTTCTAAATAAATTTGCAGACTTTTTTTTTTGTTTTTGATATTTTTTTTTGTGTGTGTGTGTGGTTTTTTTATTTGATTTAACGAAAATAATCTTATTAATACCTATCGTAATTATTACAATTTTTATTTTATTTTATTTTATTTTTTTCAATATTAGGCTAGTTTAAATCTCTCGCTTTTTTGCCATAGATTTTAATTTAGTTATGCAATTTTAAAAAAATTGATACAAAGGTTAAAAATTGCTTGACATTAAACGAGATAATGTTACTAAATTTACCGAAACTTGTTGGGGCTCAATATTAATTTTAAATAGTTATTACCCTAATTTAACTATTTACAATAATTGCTATGTATTCAATTGTTTATTAATTTTGAAATAAAATTTATTATTTATTAAACTATACAAATTTTAACCTAATTAAGTTAAAATCCGACGTCCGACAATTTTTAACAATTTACAATTCTATTTACGGTAATATTTTGCTTTGAAATCCGACAAACAAAATATTTGAATTAGCCCGAAATTTTATGTTATTATTATTATTAATTTTATTTTATTTTATTTTCAATTTTTATCCTTTATTTTCCGCTTGAGTTTGGTGTTTTTTCTCAATTACTTCATATTACATCATATTACATCATATTATTGTATAATAATAAACTTTTGAAAATTATCGTAATTGCTATATTTAATTGTTGTGAAAAATTGTGTCGTCATTCACTGATTGAAATTTCCACATTTAATTGTCTCGATTGTCTCCCCAGTTTTTTCACTTTATTTAATTAATAAATTTAATTAATAAATTTAATTAATAAATTTAATTAATAAATTTAATTATTTTTGCACTTTTTAAATCGACGCGACGCTGGAAAAGAAAAAGATAAAGAAAAAAAATACAAGAATAATTTTTAATTTTTATATATTTTTTTTTTATCACATCTTCTTTTCCCCCTTTTGGAATACTTTCTAATCTTTATCTTTCAGATTTAGTTAATCATTTTTTGTAATTTAACATCTGAAAAGGTGATGGTATGGAATCAATTAGATCCAGATAAAACTCATGTCTCTTTTGCTTGTTTAGGTTTCTTCACTTTTATATTCGCATTATGTTCTTCATTAGTTAAAGATACTTTATTCTTTGGTGATGCTCCAGTTTCAACAATTTATGGTTTAATTATTGGTCCTCATTGTTTAAATTGGTTTAATCCTTTATCTTGGAATAATTATTTATATAATACATTAGAAATTTCAAGAATTTTATTATGTATAGAATTAGTTGCAGTTGGTATTGAATTACCACCAAAATATATTTATAATAATTATTTACAAATTTTATCTTTATTATCATTTTCAATGATAATTGGTTGGTTATTATTTGCTGCTTTTATTTATTTAATTATACCAAATTATACTTATTCTTGGGGTTTATTAATTTCTGCTTGTGTAACTGCAACTGATCCAGTTTTAGCTCAAGCAATTATTGGTAAAGGTAAATTTTCTTTAAATTATGTTCCAAATCATTTAAAAAATTTATTAACTGCAGAATCTGCTTGTAATGATGGTTTAGCTGTACCTTTTGTTTATTTAGCTTTAAATATAATTATAAATTCAGGTAATTCAAAAGAAATTGCAAAAGATTTTATTTGTACAACAATTTTATATGAATGTTTATTCGGTTGCTTTATTGGTGCTTTAATTGGTTATTTTGCAAATTTAATTTTAAGAATTTCAAAATTTTATAATTTAATTGATAACGAATCAAATATTTTTTATCCTTTAACTTTAGCTTTCTTTTGTTGTGGAATTTCACCAATTTTAGGTATTGATGATTTATTAACTTCATTTTGTGCAGGTTGTGCTTTAGTTTGGAATAATAAATTCGATAAAAAATTAGAATATGATTCATTTATTGATTCTTTAGATATTTTTTTAAATATTTCATATTTTATTTATTTTGGTGCAATTATACCTTGGAATCAATTTAATAATCCTTTATTAGGTTTAAATGCTTGGAGATTAATCTTAATTGCAATTGTTTTCTTATTATTAAGAAGAATTCCAGCAGTTTTATTACAATATAAATTTAATAAAGATATTCATTCTTTTAAAGAAGCTTTATTTGTTGGTCATTTTGGTCCAATTGGTGTTAGTGGTATATTTGCTTCAATTTTAGCAATTTCAAATTTAGAATCTGTTGCTTTAGATTTAGATCATGGTTTAATTTCAAATAAAATTGATGATAATATTAAATTTTCTTTATTAATTAATACAATTTTCCCAATTGTTACATTTTTAGTTATAGTATCAATTATAGTTCATGGTTCTTCAGCTTCTTTGATTGTTTTATATAAATATTTTAAAAATCATAAAAATAATCATAAAAATAATGAATTATCAAATGATGAAAATGATAATATTGAAATGACCATCTTAGATAATTCTAAAATGGGAGATGATGATGATGATGAAGAAGAAGAAGAAGAAGAAGAAGAAGAAGAAGAAGAAGAAGAAGAAGAAGAAGGAAAAGATAAAACATACAACAATAATTCAAGTCATTCAAGTGAATCTGAAGACACACCCCAAGAACCGAACTGAATCACTTTCGAATCTAATTTTATATTTCATTTTTACTTAAAAAATTTCTAATATTTATATTCTATATATTTTTTTTTAATTATAAGTAGCAAAAGAAAACAAAGATAATTTTTAATAAATTTCTTTGTCAAAATAAATAATAATCAAATGAACTTTCCAATCCAAATTTATATTCTAATCCCTCCTCAATCTAGAATCCAATACTGCTATCTCATCACGAAGACTTGCTTCTTCAACAGTTTTAACCAATTCTTTGGTACTTCTTGCAACATCAAATGCAATACCTGCACTACGTTGCTTAAAATTCTTACCAGCATATTCAGAATCATTACTTTTATCTGAGCCATATAATGCATTCATACGATGAACACAATCTTCTAATACACCAACAACATATTTAGCATGTCCCATAGATTCACTATACCTACTTTGATTCATAAGTGTACTTGTACCTTCAGCCATTTGCTTAACAACAGCATTGATTTCATCAGTACCTTCTCTTAATAAACCTTTAGTTGCCTTTGGATCACGAATACTTTGTAAAGTCTTTTGAATTGCTCCAATAACTTCAACAGTTTGATGTTCAAGATATAATAATAACTCTCTTAATGTATTATCCGGATTTAATGTATTGAATTTATCAATATCAAACTCTTCTTCATCATCTTCACTTTCTTCACCTTGATAATCCCAACCTTCTTTAATAGGACCTTCTTCTCTTATCGGTGTTACATTATTAGACCCATTTTCATCAATGTTACCAAACTCTTGTTTCGATAATGTTTTATTATTGTTATAATTATTATTATGAGCTAATCCACCATCGGAACTATTTCCCTGTAAACTTTTTCTATAACTTTGCCTTCTACTAACTCTCCTAATTAATTTTTCATCAATATCTAATGCACTACCTGCAGATGGTAATGAATCATCAAATATTTGGCTTGAATTCTTATTTGGTTCTTCATACTCATTAAATTTACCAGATTTTTCTTCATTATTTACTTCAAAACTCTTTGAACTTAAGTTTGATTCCATCTTAATTGGTTCTACTTTAGGCTTAAAAGGACTAGAAGAAGCTGAATTCCACTCTTCAGAATCATCATTATTATTAGATCCTGACTGATAAACGATATCATGATTTGTATTAGATCCCGCATAAACATTTCCTTTGGATTCAACATTATTATTGATTCCATCATAAATATTCTTATTAGATTGACTTAAATCATTTAAATTAGATTTATTATTACTGTTATCATTAGATACTGATGGACCATGATTATTGGATTGGAAATCATCTCTCAAATTAGTTTTAATATTGTCGGTTGCACTTAATACATATTCTTCATTTTTATTGTATTGAGCCTCATTAGCTGAATCAGAGTTAATAGGGTTAACATTAAATCTATTTTCATTGGCTTCATTGGATCTCAGATTTTTGTTCTCATACTGCTTTATATTTGATACAATATTATTATCTACCAATCTTTTATCATCATTTCTATGGGAATTAGGATACTCATTTATATCAGAGGAAGAAATATTATTAATTTTGGATTGTTCTTGGTAATTTTGTTCTGGATTAAAATCATTATTAATGTCAGATTCAGCATTATCTGTGGATTCAATGTTATCATTTGAGTCATATTTAACATTTGATTCATATTTACCATTTGAGTCATATTTACCATTCGATTCAAAATTATTATTTGATTCATATTTATCATTTGACTCAAAATTATCATTATCATAATTAATATTAGATTCATAATTATCATTAAATTCTGAGTGAGAATGTTGATTCATATTACCTCTAAAATTACCATTGACATTGGATTGGGGATAGTTATTTAAATCTGATTCCGAATTATTAAAATTTTCATGAATATTGGATTCAATTTTATCAGCCAAATGTGATTCGTCATACTCATTTTGGTTATATTTGATGTTATCATCTCTATTTGTACCAGAGTAAACACTTTTATCAGATGAAGGGTAATCACCCAATTTAGATTCTGAATTCGTGTCTATAATTGAATTGGAATTTAAACGACTGTTAAGCTTGGATTCAATATAATCTGTTTTGCTTTTGATGCTTTTACCATCTTCAAATGAATCTTTATTGACATGTATGTTATCATTTTCTCTAATATTAGCATCAAAAGAAGAGATATCTGTCTGTTTTGGGTCACCTTCTAAATTTGATAAGTCTTTAGTAATTTTAATGCTTCCTATTGAATTATCCGCATTTGAAATAGACATATTTGGAACCGCATTACCAACATTAATATTTTGTTCCCTTTGTGTTTTTCCTTCAACGCTTTTACGATATGGTATATCCAATTCTTGTATTTCATTTTCAACTTCCCTCTCTTTATCCTTAGAATGATCTTTGATAGAAGATAAATTCCTCTGTTGAAATTCAGCATTAGACAATTTTGAGTTTGATAAACTCTCACTTTGTACATCTTGCGCATTGAAATATTCATCACCTTCAAATAACTCATCACCATTATCAACTTCATTAATGTTTTCTTCAATTTTATTAAAAGAATTTACGTTTGAATTATTCTTTTTAATATCATTGTTTTCAAAAAGGTTGCCCTTCTTAATTTCGTTTGACTTGTCCAAAAATGGATTATTACTTACCTTTTTAACAACAACATTCAAATCTTTATCAGTTAAAACATTATTAACGTCCTCCTTTGATGAATTATATAGATTATCAGTACTACCATTTGCAGTTGCAATTCCTTTTGAATCATCACTAAAATTTTCCTTCAGAATAGCACCTGCAGGTTCAACGCTACGTCTCTTTGCACCAAATTTATCAAACGCTTTTGCGATACCATTTCCAAATTTGGCTTTACTTGAAGTTGGTGAATCTTTAATGTTATTTGAATTGCTATTAACATTACCATTAGTTTTATTACCACTCGGTGAATCAAATTTTTTAAGCTTTTCAGCAATATTCTTACCTCTTGATGGAGATGGTGAATTATTTTTAGATAAATTAGCATTATCTGTTTCTTGAGTAGGTACTGAGAATTTAGATGTGAGATCAGAAACAGATACTTTACTTATATCAGAATTAAGATATGGTTGTTTCGGATTTTCAGATATAAACGAGCTATCATTGGATAAAACAGAAGTATCTGGTTCAATTTGCACGGATTTCAAATCTAGATTTAAATTTGAAACATTGTTCAAATTTCCAATAGTGTCTGAACTTCCTTGTCTTGCTAAGCTTCTTATATTACCCGATGAAGATCTAGGACTTCCCACATTTTCTGCTTTATTTGGTGTTGCAATTACTGGTAAAATTGGACTCAATATTTTACGTCCCATTGGTGATGAAGTTCCTGAGTTTGTTGGTTGTGATGGCTTTGAAAAATCATTCAAATCTAATGTTGAACCTGATGCAAGACGTTGTGTAATTTTAAGCGGTTTGACATTTGATTCATTTTCAATATTGTTTTTGTTCAAATTTTTAGTTTTAATTGAAATTGGAGATTTTTCAATATCACTTACTTTCTTCAAAGCAATAGGACTGGCCGTTACAGTAGCAGAATCTTCCAAGTATTGTTGTTTCATTTCAGATACATTTTGGGTACCATCACCACGAATTTTAGCAATTGAAATTAATGAAATAGTGGAAAAATATACATCATTCAATGATGCATTCAGTACAAGTTGTGGTAATACGTGACGATAAAGAGCATAATGCTTTGTAGTCGATAATGCATTAGAAATTGAATTCTTTAAAATTCTCTTCTTTTCTTCAACACGAACATAATTTTTATCATTGGATGAAATATTAACTTCTTTTGAAATATTATTTGCAATGCTAACAAAGTTTGCAACCCTTTCAAATAATAATGAAGGATCAACTAGTGATTTTGATGAGTTATCTTTGGAATCTAAATAAATTAAAATTGTCTCTAGTGTGGCATTTAATTTGGATACATTTTCAATTGTAATAAAACCATTTGAACTGAAAAAAGATTTATTACTAAAATCTTGTGATGCATTTAATGATAATAATCTTGTTTGTATTTGATTTGAACGCAAAGCTTCAAACTTTTCTTGCCAATCTTTAACAGCAGATGTATTTGCCTGAATTGTTGTAGTGGATTTTTTAGAATTAATAAATTTGTTGGCTACTTCTAGACTTATTTTTTGCTGTTCAAATTTATCAGCTAAATCATCAGAGTATGACTTCAAAGATTTATAATCTTTAGTTAAAGATGCATGAGATTGTGTTAGATTTTCATGTTTTTCCTTTAAATCATCAAATTCTTCAGGATTAACAGTGATATTTTCAGATGTAACTGCCGCCTCAGCTAATTTACTTTTTAATTCTTCATTTTCTTCTAAGACTTTATCCAAATAAGTTTTTAAGGTATCAAATTCTCTACTATCTTCAACACTTAATTGTTTTTCATGACCTTGATCTGCCAGTTCTCTTAGAGATTCTAATTCTTGTGATTGATTAGCAAAGTTTTCTTTAACCTGAAATAATTCGTTTTTTATTTGATCGTAATCAGAATATTTTTCACTTAAGTTCTGGAATTCCAAATTTTTTCGATTCAACTCTTCTAATTTTGTTTTCATGTTAATATTATCCAATTTAAGATCACCATTTTGGGAATTTTCTAATTTTAATTTAGAATTTTCAGATTGTAATTCCTCCACTTTGAATTTTAAATCATTTAATTCTTTCTTTAATATATTGATATTTTCCTTTTCTTTATCATTAGTTGGTGTATCATTATCAACAGGAAATTCAACATGAGGTAAGGAATGAACATTCAGAATTTCATTTGTTGCTATAGTTTCACGTTTACTTGGAGATCTGTTGATAGCATCTGCATCTATATTTTTATTTTCAAATTCATTATACTCTGAAATTTTTTTAAGATCATTTTCGGTTATAGTATGGGTTTTATGTGCATTTTCATTTTCATTTTCATTTTCATATTCATCTTCATCACTTGACCATGTTAACTCGGATTTTTTTGGAACTAAAGTTGTTGGCTTAATTTCCCTTTGAGAAGGAGTAGCGGGATTTGTTTTTGTTGAACTTACAAAATCTGAATTTTGAGGAGTTTTCAAATCTGAATAGAAATCATCATTAAATTGTTTAGATGTACTGGTATCAATTGTTAAATTATGCTTATTAGATGAAGTATTAAAATTATTATTACTTGGATTGATGTTTGTATTAAAATTTGAATTATTTGAAGTACTCATATTTGATACATTTGATTCATTAATTATGGTCGATTGATCTTTGTTTGAATCTTCTTTTGGCATTCTATTTCCAATTTCAAATAAAACATCATTAACTAAATCTTTAAATCTTGAAGGAGGTAAAGCCGCCAATTTTTGTCTTGCTTGATTTCTCTTTGGGTGATAATTTGGTTGTGAAGCTAAATATTTTGGTAAATTTGAATTAGATGGATCTAAAGCATGAAGTTCTCTACGTTTCATTTCATCATAAACATCTGTACTTAAATCACTAAATTGAATCTTAGTTAACTTTTTTAACTTTTCACGAGCCTTAGTAACACGTGAACTAGTAGCAGGTGTTAAATTACCTTGTGAAGAAACAAGGAAATTCTCCAAAGCCTTCTTATAATGTGGCCATTCAGTTGGTGACATATTTTAGTTGTATTAGGCTTTTAAGAATACCTTTTTAGAGAGGGGAAATAATAATAAATATAAGTAATAAATAATAAATAATAAATAATAAAAAACTAAGGGAAGCAGAAACTTTTCATCAAATAGAAAGGTTGATTCAGGTGGATCAAATAAGATCAATCATCAATCAAGAATCCCAAAACACCAAGTTTGAAGGAAAACGCTGAGCATCCAAAGCAAAATAATGATAATAAAGAGACATGGAAAAAAAGGGAATTGAAAAAAAAAATGAGAAAATTTTATAGACGTGTGACTGTCAATTTAAGCACCGTGCAACACCGCACGTGATGTTCAAAATTTTAGAGTAAAACTCTCATGACAAGAATACCAATTAGGAAAGAAATTCAACGTTGTTATTTCATTTTTAGCTAGCAATATAGATATCTATATATATTTGTATACGTTCACAATAATTAAAAATATAAATACCAATTGATATTATCTACTGTTTTCTAAATTTACGTTTCTTAAATACCTTAGGAACTGTACTAATCTTACCACGTTTTAATTGTTCATGTTTCAATTTTCTTTTACGATCCTTACTTAATTTTGATAATGCAGTCTCATCACGCATCCATTCAGGCATTCCTTCAGTTTGACCACTAGCTCTCATAACATTAATAACATTTTTAATCATATCAGTATCATCTTTAGTATAAAATGTGACAGCTCGTCCTGCACGTCCTGCACGTCCTGTACGACCAATACGATGAACGTAAGCTTGTGATGAATTTGGTACATCATAATTAATAACTAAATTAATACCTTTAAAATCAATACCTCTTGCTAAAACATCTGTTGTAATTAAACACCATAAATCACCAGTTTTAAATCTTTTAATTGCATCTTCACGTTGCTTTTGAGTTCTTTCTGCATGTATCACATCAACATTTAAACCATCATATAATAATTCATTAAATAATGCTTTTGCTCTATCAATACTTTGAAGGAAAATTATAACTGGTGGTTTAAAACCACCATTTTGAATCATATCACGAATTGCAACTAATTTACCATGTTCATCACCACAATAAATAATTTTTTGTTCAATATTTGAATTTGCAGCTTCTTTTAAACCAATAATTACACGAACAGGATCAGTCATAATACCATGAGCTAATTCTTCAACATGAGAAGTAATTGTTGCAGAAAATATACTTTTAATTAATTTTGGATTTGTTAAAGAAGATAAAATAGAATCTGTTTGTTCTAAGAAATCTGATTGGAAAAGACTATCAGCTTCATCAAATACTAAATATTCAACACTAGATAATTGAATTGCGGAATTTTTGATTAAATCAATTAATCGTAATGGTGTCGTTACAATAATATCAAATTTATTAGATTTAATAGCATTTGAACGAAATTTAGAAGCTAAGGATTTATTTAAATAACCAGAATTAATATTTAAATTCTCCGTTAATTTGATTAATTGATTGTTTATTTGCTGTGCTAATTCTTTGGTTGGTGAAATTATTAATCCTTTCAATTTTGGATCATCTTTATTTGAGTTTAGTTTATTTTTATTAGAATTGATTATATTTTGAACTAGTGGAATCAAAAAAGCTAATGTTTTACCTGAACCTGTTGGTGCACATGCAATTAAATCTCTGTTAAATAAAGAGCATGGAACTGCTTCACTTTGAATTGGTGTTGGTTCATTAAAATTATTATTGATTAAATTTTGTAATAAAATCTTCGATAATTTAAATCTTGATATTAAATCTTCAAATGATCCAATAGGTAATGGTATATCATGACCTGTCACTTTTGATCCATATTTTAAACGTAATTTTAACGCCTCCTCTTTTGTTGTAATTCTAGCAAGTTTATCGATATTGTTTTTCTTCTCTTCATTTTCATCTGTACTTTCTCTTTCCTTTTCCTCTTCTTTAGAGTGGGTATTACCCTTTTCTCCAGAGTCTTTGACAAGTTTATGTTGTTTACTATGGAAAAAATCTAATTCTTTCTCTACTTGTATTTCTAAATCATGGTCTTTCTTTAAATCTTCATTTGATTTGACTTTATCAGGAGCTGTAAAATCTGCCTTATAATCCTTTGATTTTTTTAAAGATGCACCTCTACTTAAAACTCTAAAGATATCCATTATTATTGACTCTAAAATTTAGATAGTTTAATTCGGGTATTGATAATTAAAATGATTAAAGTAACAAAAATGTATAAAATCTTTATCTTTTAAAAAAGAAAATATGAATACGTGAAAAAATTTAAAAAATTAAAGAAAAAAATAAAAAAAATCGTACTTTGCTGACATAAGTGAGCACAGCCTGAAAATTTTATATTTTTTATTTTTTTTTATTTTTTTTATTTTTTTTTCTTTTTTTTTTCTCTCGTTTTTTTTCAAATTTCAAATTTTCCACCTCCAAAAAATCGTCGAACGCTGGCGCTGGACCATTCGTTGTGGTGGTTAGTGTGCTGTAAGAGTATTATAAGTGTTGACAGAAAACAGTGAAATAAAGATCACTGTTATTAGAATCAGATATCTTTGTTACAGAGATTCATACACATTAATAGAGAAGAACTATTCTGGATATATATAGATATGCAATCTCTCATACCATCTTCAACATTACAAGCCTCAAAATGTTTGAGTAAAAATTATTCAAAAATATCTCAAATTCGTCAATTTAGTACAATTTTAAAATCTAATAATTATAACAATAATAACAATATTAACAACACTAATAATAATACACAGATAATCAAGAATCAGATATCCAAATTTCAAAATATTAATAATAATCAACAAAAGAGATCTATTGTATTTGTTCGTGGTCAACGTGTACAAGGTTTAATAAGAGATCCAAGTGAAATTTTATCTTCTGATGGTATTAAATATGGAAAAGATAATGACAATCTTAAACCATTAAAAGATTATTTAAATTCTCTTAATTTATCAACTAAAATAGAATTATCAGATGATGCATTACTTCAGATTATTACTCATAAATCATTTGCTCATGGTACAAAACCATATAATGCAAACATATCATTTTTAGGTGAACAAATTTTACAATTAGCTGCAACAAAATATGTAATTAGTCAATCTGGAAATTTAAATGCAATTGGATCATTAGCACACCGTATTATGTGGTCTGATAAATTACTTGCAACTTTCGCAGAATCAAAAGGTATTGATAAAGTATTCTTTTGTAAAAAAGCACTACCTGGTGGTAAAATTGATAAATTATATAAACCAAAATCAATTTATTCAACTATTACTTCATCTTTAATTGGCGCTATAGCTTCAAAATATGGTAAAAATGTTGCAGAAGAATTTATCGAAAAAGAACTTATTCCTGCTTATAAAAATTAGGTCTTTTTTTATTCATTTTAAAATTACATTAATAGACTTCATTAACGAACAAAACAAAAATGAAAATATTAAATTTATTATTTAAATTGCTTAGTTTGAATTTATTTTTTATACATAATTTTTCATATTCTCATAATTATAGTTGTTTCAGATTTCTTTCATGTCAAGTTATTTTTTTTTACTTGATTTTACTTGTACATACCTAACTATAATTAAATTAATTATAACTATAATTTTCAGAATAGCATCAGTTTTGTAAATGAAAAAAATAATAACTATTTAATTTATATACTCTCCTGTATAAAACTTCATAGTTTAATTATAAATCATAAAAAAAAAATAAAAAACGAGCTCGTTTATCGTAAAATCTATGAATGTAAGAATTATATTTTACTCTATAAGTATATATAGTTATATAAGGTTATATATACATAAGACATGAGGAATAAATAAGATATTTTTAAGTTCGTTCAATCTACGGTTTATAAGTTTTGTATATTGTTTTAAAAGTAATAAATAAATTGTTGATAGAAATATTATATCAAAAAAAAAAAATTAATGATTTTTTGCTAAAATATTTAATGTTCAGCATAACCAACAACATTTCTTCTACCAATAATTTCACCAAGGGAGAAGAAACCAACAATTTGAATAAAGTAACAGATGTATCTGAGAACATCATCTTTTGATGAACCTTGAGCTTGCTTAGCAATAACATCAACAAAAGTTTTTGGATCTTTTGCAAAAGAATTAGCTTGTTTAACAGCACATTCGTAAACTTTAGTGAATTCAGCAACAGTTGGTGGTGCTAAACCTTCTTTAGTATAAACAATTTTTGAAAGTTCTAATGCAACTTTAGAGTAGTAGATAGATTTTTCTGATAAAGCTGTTTAAAATAAAATAGAAAATATTATAGTTAAAGCATCAACATCAAAAGAAATAAAAAAATTGAAGATAAAATCCAATTTATTTATTTCAATTGAATAATGAAAACATATATTTAGAGAAAAAATGTTAGTAATTTATTCCAAGTTATTTCATGTAATAATGTTTTTTAAAAGTGTTGTTTTATACAATAACAACTATATAGCAATTAGTACATACAAGTAATAGTTTGAACAAGACTTGATGCAGATCTTCTTGAAACTGGTTGTGCTTTAGCAGCAAGAGCTGCGGTTCTGATAGATTGTCTGGCAAACATTGTTATTCTTGGTTTGTTGTGATAATTGTTAACTCAATTTCAATAAAAGTCTTGTATAATATTCATGATAGCTTACAACCTGTATACTATATACAAACATGTTCACACCAGTTAAACTCTCTCAATTCATTCGCTCATTCTCCATTCTCGCTTCCTTATTAAATATACAATGAAATGAAAATTGTTTAGCATGAATTTATCCTTAGTATTCTACATTTTTCTTCGTATTATTAAATTACTATTCATTGAAATATTGGTATATCACATATATATCATTTAATCAATTGCAAGGAAATGAAATACAGCATTTTCCACTTATTTTCTATTATTATAATACTATAATTTAATACATCTAATTATCCTAATTTTTAATATTCGGTGTTTAAATCTCGAGTGTTCAGGGCTTCTTAACCAACATATTTTTTTTTCTTAGATATGCTGACGTAATTACTACCCGGTTTTTGATTTGACAGTTTTTTCATCTGTCTTTTGTGTTCTAACATGATTATTATCCATTTATCTTGTATTTTTTTCTTAATTTACACATTACAATTTACACAATAAACTATACAACATGTCTATTAATGGCAACTCTTCTGTTATGACTTTGACCGAATATGATGACTTTACCATCACCTTCAAGTCGTCTGACAGATTCACCTAATTCATGATTTTCAACACGACTACCACGTAATTTTTCAACTTCTTCAGCTAAAGTTGGCCAATCAATTTCACCAGCATTTTCTAAAACTTTAATAATATCTTTATCTAATTCTTCTTTACGTCTTCTTTCTTCAACACTAACACCAGTTTGAATCAAATCCATATCAATACGACCAGTTAATGGATCTGTTGCATAATCTTTAATCGCAGATTTCATTAATCTAACCGCTTCAACAACATCTTCTAATAAAACATGTTCTCTTAAATGTAATTTTGCATGTGCTTCAGACAATCTAATTAATGATTCTAATTGACGAGTTGTTGCAGTAATTCTTTTTTCAGATCCACCACCACGTGAATCTTCACCAGCTCGACGCATTTGAACATATGATGAAACCAATTCATCTCTTGCTTCTTCAGTTAATCTCGGTTGAATATTATCTTTAGCATATTGAATATAACCTGTTAAAAATTCAACTGGTAAAATTTCTTCAGTGGTTGCACTAACCACATGATCTTCCAAATACATATTTGCAATATGCTTTGCTAATTGCTCATCTAATTTTTTATCAACTTTATCTAAGATAAGGAAAACTAAATCAAATCTTGATAATAAAGGTGGTGGTAAGTCAATATTTTTTGTAACTGGTAAATCTGGATTATAACGTGATTCAATTGGATTTGCAGATGCTAAAATTGAAGTACGTGCATTTAATGTTGTAATAATACCTGCTTTTGCAATTGAAATTGTTTGTTGTTCCATAACTTCATGTAAAACAGATCTTGTTTGATCACTCATTTTATCAAATTCATCAATACAACAAACACCACCATCAGATAAGACAAGTGCACCACTCTCTAAAACTAACTGTTTGGTTTCAATGTCCCTTGTAACATAAGCAGTTAAACCAACAGCGGATGAACCCTTACCACTAGTATAAATACCCCTTGGCGCAATCTTATGAACATATTGTAAAATTTGTGATTTTGATGTTGATGGATCACCACATAACAATATATTAATATCACCTCTAGTTCTTGATCCTTTTTTGAAATCTTTATTTGCACCACCAAATAATTGTAGCAATAAACCTTTCTTGACATCATCCATTTCAAAAATAGATGGTGCTAATGATCTTGCTAAAAATTCATAAACATCTGGTCTTTCAGAAACCTTTTTAATTTTTTCAATTTCTTCTTGAGATAGTTTTCTAATTTCATCTACTTCTTCTTGTTCACGTAATTCGTTTTCGATTGTTGTAATATCAACACCGATACGATTTTTATCAATTTTTCTAATATGGACAACATCCAAATAAGTTTTAAATAAACTTTTAATGACTCTTAACCTCGGACTAACTCTAACAGGAGATGATTTGAAAATACCACAAACCTCAACTCTATCACCAGCACGACAAGAATCAACTAGTTCATCATATATACATAATGAAACTGAATGTGGAGTTTGACCATCGGGGACTATATCTGGGGTTTCTTGTAATTTAACTATTTGTTTGTTGGCAAAAGTTGATCTATTATGGATTAATTGCATCGAATTTGTTGAACCACAGTTTTGAGTTGGACATTTTCTTGGTTCTTGAATTACGCCTCTATCATTTTCGACAACAACAGTATGATCACAAACATTACATTTGAAAAAAGCTGTTTTCATATCAGGTAAAATTGGAGTTGCTCTAATAACTAAACCTTTAATTGAAACTAATTTATCAATATCTTGAGGATTCAATTCTCTCATACCTTTTTTGTTACCGATATTATAAGGACGAACTTTATAAAGTTTTGATTCAATGTCATGTACTAAAGCTTGTGTTTCATCTGTAAGTCTATATTCTGGATCATCAACAACAATTGAAATTAAACAATCTTTAATGGTTTGATCCATAATTGGAATGACTTCTTGTGGATATAATATCAAATGATTTGCAAGCATACGAGTTGAAGAGACTGACATTAAATTTTGCACATCCAAATTTAAATTTGTTGCACCAGTATCTTTAAGAATATTAAGCATATTAACATAATAAGGGCGGTCTCCTGATGGATCGACAATATCATCATTACCATCATAGGCATATCTATCATTCATTTTAAATGTCATAATAAAATTTCTAAATCTATCAGTGATTTCATCGATTGATACATTGGTACCCCAAATAACTTTTATATTTTCATTCTCACCATTAATCGTGCTATCACTATTAGGTATATTATTATTATTATTATCGATATTGTTATTATTATTAATATCACTGCTTAATGCCCCTGTTGGTGTTGGTCCATCGGAGTTAGCAAAAGACGATGATGAAAAGGATGGTATTATTCTACGAGGTGTTCCATCACTTGTGATACCACTTCTATTAGCATTTGATGATAAATCTGAACCTAATATATTAGTGGCAATTGGTGATGATTCTGTTCCACTTCTTGGTTCATTAAAAAATCTTCTTCTTGGAGACGAAAATCCATCAGTATTATTAAGATCACTTCTACCTTGATACCTCTGACGTGATAAACCATCAGTTGATCTTAGGATATCAGAAGATAAATTTGTTTGACGACGAGTTGTTCTTGATTGATTACCTGATGTTGAAGATGGTAATGCTGGTGCAGGAGATGAAGATTGTGGTAAAAATAAAGGTGATGATGGTACACGAGCTGGACTTGATCCAGGTGGCTGATTATTAGTTGTATTGTTATTAATATTGTTATTTTCTAGATTGGAAATTTCATTTTCTTCATTATTCTGCATAGTAGTATCTTCATCTCTTGTTGGAGAAGATGGTATTGGAGGTGATGATGACATATTTGAAGTTTAGACAAATGACTTTCAACCTTTCTTGAATAACGATTAAAAATAAGTTATTATCAAAAACTATATATATATATATATGTATGTATGTATTTATAAATAATATAAATTATATGCTAAACTCTAAATAATACATTAACCCGTTACATGTTTCACATCATCTTTCTTCACCATTTCATCAATTGGCGAGGTTGCCTCTAATTTTTTCACAATCCATGAACCAGTTTTTTTATCAAATGACGCGTTGGCTCTAACACTATTCTTCACTACAGCACGAGAATATTCACCAAGCACACCTTTATTGGCCTCATCTTTTACAGCTAATTCAGCTAGTGTATTTAACGAGAGTGATTTGTGGTTTTGGATGAATTCTAATAATATACGTAAATGATCTATATTTGTTATAATTTTCTTTTTCACCATCATTGATGCTGTTGATTGAGCTGTTTTTGAGCTTGTATTGGAAGAATTAGATGATAATACATCAGTAGTATTTCCTAAAATACCAGCCTTAATTAAATTTGTATTTGCAACAACCGAAGGGCTTGATTTATCTTCTTTTTTCTTTTGTTGTTGTACTTGTTCTTTCCTTTCTGATTTACTGTTATCACTCCAATAATCTTTGAATGGATCAATTGGAAATTGAATTTTTTCATGCATTCTCTCCCATCGAAGTGTAGAAAAATAATTTCCAAATTCATCATCCTCAGCTATGCATTCTTTGTTATTTCGAACCAATGGTATTAAAGGTCCCATTATATGTTTCTTTTTAACTATTTCATTATTATCTCCGTTTGAAATAGTCATATCTTTTTCTACAAATTCATCAATATCTGATGAATCCATCTCATCTTCATCCTCATCATCCTCATCAGCTGAATCAATATCTTCACCTTCTTCCCCATCTTCATCTTCAATATCCGAATCATAATCGTAATTTATCACCGGTCCTAGTTGATTTGCTTCTTCTGCATTGTTGTCAATTCGATCAATAGTGATTTTAGAGTAAGGATAAAGTCTTAGATTAATATTTTGTTCTTTGATATCAGATAATGTATATGAAAAAGTTCCCAAATAAGCAGATCTCTTATTTTCATAAAATTTCAAGTATTTTAATGGTACATTATTAAATAGTTTATTTGCTTCATTAATCGACCCAGCATTAAGGCACTGTAAAACATCTATTGCACGCACTGTTTTGTTATTTGATGAAAGATTTTTGACTTCAGGTATTTCCCTTTCTTCGGGGACAGCAAAAGAGACAGGTGATTTTATGAAATCATCCCATTTATTAGATATTTTATCATTTATATTTTGAGCTAAATGAACATTAGACTTGACATGAAATGGCAAAAAATATTGAAGAAACTCACATTGACTGTCATTACTAGGAATTTCATCGGAATTATTATCAAAATTATTTGTAAGGTTTGAAGAATTATCCAATTTATTCCTATCAGAAATTGGCGAAGATGATTTAACTTTGAAAAAATTGGTGATACTTCTTTTCTTCTTTCTTTCTTCCTCTTCAATTCTTTTTTGCTCTTTTTCTTCTTCAATTTTCTGTTTCTGGAGTATTTTTTGTTGGCGTTTTCTTTCCATTTCTTCTTTTCTTTTCTGTTTTTCCTCTTCTTCTTTCATTTTTTTTTCTTCTCTTAGTTTGATTTCTTCTTCTCTCTTCTTTTGTTTTTCTAATTTCTCAGCTTCCTTTTGTTCACGTTTAATTTTTCTTTCTAATTCAATCTTTTCACGCTTTAACCTCCGTTCATCTTCTTCTTTAGCTTTTTTCTCTCGACGACGTTCTTCATCTTGAATTTTTTTCAACCTTCTAGCTTCTCTTTTTTTTTCTTCTTCTATTTGCTTTTGAGTTTTATTTTTTTCACGTTGTTTTTCTCGATCTAAACTTCTGATGACTGGTTTTGAATTATCATTGGATTCAACTGTAGTATTCAATGATAAATTATTAGGGTTATCAGATTTCTTATTATCCTCATTTTCATCAGTGTTATAGATACAACTTTCATTATCACTTGTTGCAAGAGCTAGAATTTCTTCATCAACCTTTTCTTCGTCTTCTAATTTTTCATTAGAATAATCCGTTACTGAGTTTCCCTTATCCTCTTCTTTTATTTTTAGATGATTATCATTTGTTTTGTTTTCATCATTAATTATAACCACCTCAATTTTAGGTTTCTTAATAACTTTCTCATTATTACCATTTTCAGAATCGTTGCTATTTTTATGTTTCATTGGTGACACAAAAAATTCAAGTGACATTTGTTTCTTTTTAGGTTTTGAGTGTTGTAATTCATTATTTGAGATATTATTTAAATTTTGTAAAGATTTCTCCTTTGATAGAACATTTCCCTGATTTATAGTCATCTTACTTTCCAATAAATAATCTAATGATGTCATATAAAACATAAGGCTTCAATAGGAAGAAAAACGACGATAGAAAAGAAATGTTTATTCCTTAATCCAAATTTTATGTATATTGTTTCCATCTTGCAAAAGTACACGAATCGAGTGTTTTATAACGAAACGCGTTTGAAAATATCCAGTTTGGCTTACGTAAAATTCTTATTTCCCTTTTTTAACATTTTCATGTTTTTTGATATATATTTATATTTTTTGATTCAATATATTCGTTTATTGCCTTTCATCTAGTAACGAGAAATTAAATGCAAAATTTAAATATTTTTTTCGAAAATAAATGAAATAATTTTAATATGACCCAAAACAGTATTGAAGATACAGAAGAAAATCTCTTTACCTTTGGAACTCAAGTTCAAGCTGGATTAGACGATCATAATTATCAAATCAAAACGGCGAATTTCTGGAAATATAAACTAAATGGATATGCACATATTGAAAAAGGTTTACAGAAAAATTCATTAGAGGAAGGACGAATAAAGAAGGTGAATGTTGAAAAGTCGAAGAAGAAAAGGGGGTCTGGTAAAGGAAATAGAAAAGAAAGGAATTCAAAGACTCTGAAGAAAAATCTTAATAAGCAACGTAAATTTGGCTCTATAAATAAGGAAATTTTACGAAAATATAAGGAGATGCAAAATGTTTCGCAAGATGGGGTCATGGATGATATTAATGAAGATGAAAACGAAATGAAGTTGTTATTTGATCGTGAAAACTGGGATAGTATGCATGGACTTTTAGTTGAAAGTTTAAAAAATGAAAATGATATGATTAAAACAAATAAAGAAAAGATTGTCAATGATTACACTGATTTCCGACAATCTCAAAAAAGTTTTAGTGAAAATTTAACTACTGAAAATGATGGTACTGATGAGAATGGGGAAGTATTAAGTGAACGTGTTAAACTTACTCAGTTTAGTTGGTCATATCCTAAAGATCTTACAGTTGATGATCTGGGTGTTCTTTACGATATTACGACATCAGGGATAGAACTAGATCATGTTGATAAAAATATCAAAGAAAAAAATATTATACGTGAAGCTGGAAGTGAGTCTAATGACATTATAATTGGAGATGATGTTGATGATAAAAATATTTTGAATACTAATGACGATACTAGTAACAACCAAAACTCCGGTATTTTTACCCTTTCACAAGTATTGGGTGAAAATATTCAACGAAATTTAGAAACACAACATAGTGATTTTGAGTGTATTATTGTTGATGATAGTTGTGAAAGTGAATATAGTGAAAATGATGATATTACATTTGAGAATATTGAACAGATGAAGAAGGATAAGGAAATAATTGAAGAAAATGGAACTCAACAATTTCCTATCGAAATAATGGATAGTTCTAATCTGATTGAAATACCTAATTCATCAGATGATGATTGTAATAGTTTAATATTAAGGAATGATTTAGATATTGATATTGATAAAAAAGAAGAATTAATTGATAATGAAGTTATTGAAATTGCAAATTCATCAGCATTTGAGGATAGTGATAGTGAAGTTTTGTTAAAGGGATATCCGGAGAATGGAACACAACCAATTATTGAAATTGATAATTATAATGAAAAGATGATCATTCCAACGAGTTCGCCAATTAGTTCTGAGGATGAACATAATAGAGATATTGAAGTTGAAGCTGATACTGAGTTATTTAGAGGTGAATATTTTGGAATAAATAATGAAATTCAATTATCCAATAATGAGATAATTTCTAATCCTAATAATGATGATATAAATACTAATGAAATTTTAGGTACAGCGGAAGACTATTTAACGGCTCCATCGCAAATAATAGGAAGTAATACTAATAATGATGTAAATATTGAAGAAAGAATAATATATTTTGAAGGATGGAATGTGAGCAAGATTAAAAAACAATTATCAGAATGGGGGATTAAAAATGCCTCTAAATTAGGACGTAAAACGTTGGAAGAAAAATTATACAATATTTGTGGGAAAATTGATAATAATAAATGGGATTGGGGTATTAGTAGAATTAAAAAGGGGGATATAATTAGTTTTAAGGGTTTTGAGAATAATAATAATAATAATAATAATAATAATAGTGCTGAAGATAATAATAATCAATTAGACGAGAGCAAATTTAATGAGCAAATTAATGATGCCTTAAAACAGGAAAAAGAGATATATTATGATATTATTAGGTATAAGCCATTAAATATTAGTAAAGTTATTAGTATGATTAATGAACGAATTGAATTTAAAGAAAATCAAATAGATAGGAAATACATTTGTAATTATTTAGATAAAATGGGTATTATTTGGACGGATGTTGAGTAATTATATAAATATATAGATTAATAGATATAAATTAAAATATTTAAATAAATAAATAATTAATTAATTATATTTTTCTAATTCATTTGAATCATCATAATTCAATAATAATATATTATTTAAATATTTGAAAATATAAAAAGCAAAGAACATTTTTAAAATAATATAAAATAAATCAGTAAAATTACCAATCCAAATTTGTCTTATAAAATGAGGATTTTCTAAATTTCGTACACCACGTAAATGATGCCAGTAAAAATCAAATACGACATTTGAGAACCAAATATATAAAATATAAGCAAAATAAAGTAATGTAATCGATAATAAAATCATCAGTATTGAAGTTTTAAAAAGTTTCATTTTTGATAATCTATCTTCATAATTATAATTTAAACCTGATGATTTATCTTTAAATTTTGAAGTTGATAATGGTTTTTTATTTAATTTTGTTTCAGCTATTGGAATTGAATCATTTGATTGTTGTTTTGATGAAAATCTATTTTTTAAACCAGACATTAGTAAATACTTTAAATTTAATTTAATTAAAATGATGAATAAAGTATTATTTGTTTGGAAAAAAAAATATTAAATAATATAGTGATTATTGTATGAAAAGATGGAAAAATTACATATATTTATTATGATAATTGAAAAACCAAGCTTTTTTATTTTATGATGTTCGCTTACTATATGATTTATTTTCAGTTGAAAATTCTTTTATCAATGTGTTATGTATATTGGATATCATAATATAAATTAGTTAATTTTCAGTGTTGTTTTTGGCATATAGAAGAAGCATTTTTATGTTGTTTATTTTAATTAATTTACTATATTTGAGATTACTAAGATTGATGAAGTGATTGATCCCATTAATCCAAGCCAACGAATATATAAAAATATATATATAAATATATACATGCAAATTGACGTATAAATTACACGTGACTGACGCGAAAAATTTATTATTATATTTTTTTGTTATATATTCTACTTTTCCTTAGAAAAAAAAAGAGAAATATCAAATAGCATATATATCATAAAGAGAGAAGTATTCCTTATATATTGAAATAGTTAATTTCATAATTTTCGGAGTACGGAGTTTATGATAATTTTCAACTTTATTTGAGGATAATTAATATTAATAATTTCATATTATAAATATGCATCAATTTATATATATATATATATATATATATATATATATATTAATTTTATTATAATCAAAACTGAAACGAAATAAATAGGATTGTTGTAAACAAGTAATTGAGTAAATAAATAAATGAAGAAATAAACACTATCAGAAACCCGAAACACGGAGTCTGAAAAAAAAAAAAGAGAAAATAGAAAAATTGTATAATTTTAATATTATATATAAATTTAATTAATTATGTGTATATGTCATGTTAATCACGGTGTTAAGAAAGTTAAATTGAATTAAATTAAATTAAATTAAATTAAATTAAATTAGGCGGTTTTAGGGGTGCGGGGTTTACACTATAAAACAACAAACCGAGGGGATTGGTTGAATTCCTGGAAAAAACAATTAAATTTTGTTGAGAGAGGGGGTTTATTGGTTTACAGTTGTTAAGTTAATTTAATTTAATTAGGGGTAGATATAAAGATATTTGAATAAAATATTTGAATGGTTTCGGGTTGCGGGAGTTTGGAATCATATCATTTATAAGAAATAAATGTGGAGTTGTTGGTTATTTAATCTGGGGGGAATACTACCATATTATATATATTAGAGATTAGAATGACTTAAAGACTGACTTGTTGGAATGACTGACGAAGAATTCAATGTGCCAGGCTGGGTAACTAGCTAATTATTTAATTAACTGTAATATAATATATAATGTATTAATAGTGAGGCACTAACTAGCTAACTAATTAGCTAACTAACTAATAAATAAATAAATTTTTACGCACGTAGTAAATTTTATTAGTAAGTACCATTTGGAGCTCTCTTATTCGTTGAGGGAATAATTAACAGTAATAAATAATAATAATAATGTGAGCTCCACTAAGGAATCGATAACAAACATTCTGAAATTTCTTAACAAAGAAACAGTTTTCTGTATTTTATATTTTTTTTATTTTATATAAATTTTTCTTCCCTTTGTTATTTTAATTTCCTTACATGTATTTTTTTACTATATATCGGTTGTGATTTATATCAATATTAATAAAATATATTAATGTAATCAATTGCTATTCCTATTTTCAGTAATCTTGACCTTGATCTTTTATTCCCTGTCTTCCCGTATTTATTAATTGACTTTATTATATTAAACTTTTACGTTTTATTTTATTTATTTTTTGTTATTTCATTTATCCATATATTCCGTTATTCCTTTTTTATTTTTTGTATTTGTATTTATTCCATTCCCTTACCTTGATTCTTTCTTTTCTCTCATTCAAAATATAATTACAATCTTATTAAACGACAACAACAACAACAACAACAAAATAGACTTATCAATTCAGTTGATTCAATTGATTGCAATTTCAATATTAGATTTTAATTATAATCCTGTTTTTTCGGGTTTTGCATTTAGTTTAATATAAATATAAACACCTCAATTAAATTGATTCTGTTTTTTTTTTTTTCAAATTGAGCATTTATTATCAATACAATAATATATTAATATAATATCAATTTTTATTAAAACTATATTATATATAATATATTCAATTCACCTGAATTTTTCATTACATCAAATTGATTAATCGGATGAATAATTAGTTAATTAATTAATAAATTAATTAGTTAGTTAATTGATTCTTTGATTTAATTACTTTCTTATTCTTTTTTATTTCAGAAAATATATATATATATAATATAATAACACAAGAAATGAATAAGGAGTGTAAAAATTTACAATTACAATCTGCTTTAACTAAAAAATTATTAAAACAACCTTCATTATTTCAACCAATTTCAAATCATTCAGTTCATCCTCATTTTGTACCTTCAACTCATAATTTAAATGAAAATATACTTGATAATGATGATAATGATAAAAATAATTTAATTATTAATAATAATATTATTAATAAGGTTAATAATATTGATAATAATGATAATATTAATAAAGATAAAGATAAAGATAAAGTTGAAGTTAAAGTTAAAGTTAATAAAATTAATAATAATGATAGTGATAATCAAAAGAATATTCAAAATTCAAATAATGAACCACTTACAATAACAGATGAAGATGGAGTTTCAAGATATTTATCAACAAGTAAAATGTCATCAAGAGGTCCTGTTAATAAAGAATTTACTTTAAAAGGTTCAACTCCTTCAGGTAAACCAAGATTATTCGTTTGTGCAATTTGTACTCGTGCTTTTGCTCGTCAAGAACATTTAAAAAGGCATGAACGTTCACATACAAAAGAAAAACCTTTTACATGTAATATTTGTTCAAGAAAATTTAGTAGAAGAGATTTATTACTGAGACATTCAACAAAATTACATGCAGGTGCAGCAGATGTTATACCAAGATTAAGAAAACGTTCAATTAAACATATGAAAAAGGAAGAAATTGAACGTATGAAAAAAGAAGAAGAAGAACTAAAAATTAAAAGAATAAAATCAGCATCTTCAAATCTAACTTCAAATTCAATATCAACTTCAAATTCAATATTAACTACAACAACTTCAATATCAACTTCAAATTCAATTAATAATAACACCTCGAAGAAAATTTCCCAAAATAATAACGATAACAATAAAAATAATAATAATAATAATAATAATAATATACCTTCTACTTTACCAAATGTTGCACCAAATCTATTGACAACAAACAATACCACTAAATCACTTTTAGGTAAAGTTCTGAAAAGTTTAACCCCTAATTCTTTAAAAAATTCATCAAATTCAACTTCAATATCTTCAGTTTCAACAAAATCTATAAACTCCTCCTCAACTGTATCACATGTCTCAAAAACACATTCCATTTCAAATTCTAAGAAAAGACGCGTTTCAAGTACTGATAATTCATTGATTTTAGATCATAATAACCCAGAAAATATAAATACCCTATTTGCTACAAATAACAATAATAACTTTAATGATATTAATAATATACTCAATTTAACGAATAATAGATCTCAAAATACAAATAATATTAATAATATTAATAATATTAATAATATTAATACCACCAATAATAATAATTTAGATGAGAATGTTCAATTACCATTATATCCATTAAACGATAATCAATTTAGTTCAATTGCTGAATTATCAGATTTAAATTCTTCATTAGCAACTTTTGATAATTTTAATGAAAATGAAAATAACTTTGATCGTTTTAATGAATTACAATCAAATGCTTATAATTATTATCGTCGTGCTTCTTTCTCTGCAATGAGTGGTGTTAATTATGCTTTAACAAATCCAGAACCTTATGCAAGTGAAACAGTTGAATTTTCAACTCCTCAATTTAATAGTTTAGAAGATGAACAAGAAAAATGGCTTAATTCATTTTCTGAGAACAACGATTCAAATAAATTAAATAATTCCATTAATAATACCATCAATAAAACAGAAATAAATGAAAATATTATTATCAATAATAATAATAATAATAATAATAATAACAATAATAAAGCTGCAATGACAGAGATTCAGCAATTAAATAATTTCATAAACAGTAAAACAAAACAACAAGATCAATTAAATCATCATTATCAACAAAATTCTATAAATAATAGTATTAAACCAACAAATAATGTAATTCTAAATGGTTATTCATTTTATGATGATGATACAATAAGTATTACTGAATCTCTATTTAAAACACGTCTGTGTGATCATTCAAGTCCAATTAAAAATAACAAATATAACAAAAATAACTCAGGTAAGCATAACAAGAATAACAATAATAATATTAATATTAAAAATCCTTTGCCTTTCAAATCAAATTCACCAATCATGCAAGATGAAATTTTAAATTCAAATATTAATTCAAGCAATATTAATCATCAAAATAAAATCAATATTAATAATTCAAATAATTCAAAAATTGGTGTAGATGATAATAGCAAAATTTTAAGAGCATTATTTGAAAAAATTTCTAATCTGAATAGTAATATAAATATTAATCCAAATATAAATGTTTTGGATAAATTAAATTTAGAACAACTGGAAAAAATGTCTCATATGGGTGATTCTAAAATTCCTTCAAATAATTTTATTGATAGACCACAAAATTTTGAAAAAATTAATTCAAATTCAGATTTTTTTGATAACTTTTTTGATAATAATGATAATAAAGTTATGGCAGGTGTAACTAAAAAAGTTCTTTCATGGCAAGAAACTTTGTTTAGTCAACCAATATCAGATTTACAAAAACTCAATGAAATGCATATTTCTAAAACTTATGGTATTCCTCAAGGTTATTCATTTTATGGTGGTGATGAAAATCCTCAAATGAACAGATCAAATAGTAATGGTTTATTAGGTGCTTATAATGATAATAGCTTGAGTAGTGAAGCAACTATCTCACCAGTTCTACTGGAACCTTCCTGTTCAACTGATAATATTCAATCTAATGCAATGGATATTGATGATATAAATCAAATAGAAAATCATAATCAACAAACTGGATATACAATTAATCATAATATTAATAATACCACTGATAGTAGGTATAATGAAAATAATATTCACATTAATCATCATCACCATCATCATCATAGGAAAACATTCGAAGAGGAATTTAACGAATCTGTGTTATCATCATATTCTCAAGCTTTTTTATTTACAGAGAACATATCCAAATTAATTAATAAAGGCTTGTCAGACTATCCATTTTTCGGTACACCTAGTCCAGAATTGCTGCCAAATGATGTTTTAAATTTATATGTTGATCAATTTGTAAGTAAATTTTTAGCTCATCATCCATTTATTCATAAAGGTGTCTTAAATGAGCATTGGATAATTAAAGAAGCAATCGATTCAGCAATGAAAAGTAGTATCAATAGTAATAATGCACAAAATTATAATGGATCACAAATAAAGATTATAAGAGACGATTACTTTATTGAAAATTTCAAAGTTTCGATTGTCTGTCTGCCGTTGTTGGTTGCAACTATTGGTGCCGTTGTATCAAATAAAAAAGAAGATGCTGCACTGTTATATGAAATTTCAAGAAGATGTATTCACGTTTATTTGGAAAGTAGAAAAAATTTAAGTACTTGTGGCGGTAACTCAATGACTGACGATAATAATGATATTGACAATAATAATGAAATTTCAAGTTCACCATTATGGCTGATACAAAGTCTTACATTAAGTGTTATTTATGGTTTGTTTGCAGATGAAGAAATATCATTATCCGTTATAATTAGACAAGTTCATGCACTTAATGCGTTGATTAAATCTGCAGGAATAAATGAATTGAAAACACCAGATCGAATTGATAAAGATTATCAAATTTTCATTAATTATGAATCAACTATACGTACTGTTCATATGATTTTCCATGTTTCAACTTTATTATCAACGTTGTATAATATTGTACCATCATTAAATATTTCTGACTTAAACATTGATTTACCAGGTGCAAGTTTATTATGGGAAAGTTCAAATGCTGAAGAATATTATAGATTAATTGAAAATTTCGATTTTCATGCTAAAAATTTCAAAATGGTTATTAAAGAAATTTTCAAAATTGATTTTTCAAAGCTTGATCCAAAAACAGGTTTAATTGATAGTAAAAATTTCTTATTAAATAACCATGTTAGTGAATTTGGTTTAATTTGTTTACAAAATGGTTTACATCAATTAGTTTATTTTAAACAACTAAGTATTGAAAAATCTAAAGGTGTTGAAAATATTAGTGACAATATAGATAACGTTGGTAAATGCATTATTGAAGATTTAAATGATGGCAATGATATTTCAATTGAAAAAATGAGATGTATCGGTCAAATTTGGGACCTATTGGTAAATGCCTGTATTCTTTACAATAAATCAAGTGAAGTTTATAATGATTGTAAAATACTTAATCATTACTTAAATTTAAAACTGAGTTCAATTGTTAGTTTAAATAAAATTAAAGAAAGTGTCTGGTTGAAATCATTCTCAGATATAAATGAACAATATATTGCATGTTTCAATTATGGTGATAGTGAATTAAAAGACCAAAAATTTCAGAATGAATTAATTCATTTAATTGAGAATTCTATTAATATTTTAAAATTGGTATTTTTCAATGAAGACACTTCATTAATGGGTTCAATATCACCAAGTTATATGCTAAAAAATGAAACTATTAAAAAGTTAGATGATATTTATTCAACTCCGCCTCCATTTCAAGGATTATCTAGTAATGATTCAATTGATGATAAAGAGAAAGAAAAAGTTATTAATAGTTATAATTACAAGAGTTTAAATAAAATTAATTTGAATGTGTTACACAAGTTAAGTATTGATTCACAAATTTTATTTGATGTTATTTTAATTATTGTTAAGTTTTTAATTAATTATGAGAATTTTTTCAGAATTAGAATGAAATTTGATTCTTTAACTAATTACACATTTTTACAACATTTTGAATTAAACTCATCAATCTTTTTAAGTGAAAAGAATAATGATAATAATGATAATAATAATAATAATGCTAAGGATAGTGAGGAAGCTTTACAAAAATTTGATAAGGTATTGTTTAAGTATTACCTTAAATTTTTCAAAATCTTTTTAAATTTGGAGCAATTTTTAAAACATAATTATAATTATGAAGATTTTGAAACTGGTGAAGAATTGATGGCTCTTAATGATTTATATCCAAATACTAATAATGGTAATGAGAACAATATGTTTAATCAAAGAAATAATGATGATTTTGAAAATAAAGAAATTGATAGAGTTCTGAGGGAAAGTCATCAAAAATTACGTGAAGAAGAACGTACGTTGAATGAAATTGTATCTGATGAATTGGTTGTTTTTCATGATCGTGATTTAATTATGAATGAGTTGATTAATTTTAAATTACCATTTAAATTTTTAAAAGTTGGTGGATTTTTGTTTGGTTTTATTTATGATAAAAATTTTAAATTTGTTAATTTTAAACATCTAAGTGATGTTCTGTTTCATTTAAGAGTATTTTTAGAAAGTAAAGATGAGTATGTATGATTGATTATATGATTGTTACAGTATTATGAATTGTTTTATAAATTTGATATGGATTTTTAGTTGATCTTTTTTTTTATTTCATTTTATTTTTCTTATGTTTTTTTTTTCAAATTTTCAAATGTTTAAGTGTTCTTTTACTATTTTTTTCTACTTATTATTGGGTTATTCTACTAAATTTCTTCTTTTTTTTTACATGGAATATTACGACTTTTCCTTTTCTGATATATTTTTAACTTTCCGCTGCAAAAATTTATAAAACTTTATGTTTATTTAATATTCGTATAAAATAATGAAAAATAACAAATTATGAGTAGTAAGAAAAAATTGAGTAAATGAATTAAAAATCAGTTGATTTTTTTTGAATGTTACTTCACGTCGAAACATCCCACTCAAACCCCGGAAAAATGTAAAATAACTATTAAATAAAGGCATTGTTACAAATAAGGAATTTCTAAGAAACCAAGTCCCAATTTTATTGTTTGATTTTGGTTACCGATTTTCAGATGTTGAACAAAACATCCAAAATGGAAATTGTCAAAAATAATCAGTATCGGCCAAACCGATAAGTTTTCATATTATAATGGGAACTAAATGTGTCAACTGGGGTTTGATTAAAGTTTGACATATTCTTATCGATAATTAAATCAACTAATATTCAGTTATTTTACTTATGAAATAGATAATTTACGAATTGACGAATCGGCACGCCGGATAGGAATAAAGTGTGGTGTGTCCCAAATAGGAAATTTTGGCTGTGTCGTACTAACAATTAGCATGACGGAGAAGACCGAATTTTAAAATTTAATAAAACAGCTCAAAATATAATATGATTTCTCCTGATTATAACTCAATCATAAATTATGGTGTGATTTTTTTAGCTTGATAAGAATTACAATACCGTTGACATGCTTACCAATATAGTTAGAAGTAATCAATTACGTATTTCAACAAGAGAATACAATTGATTAATCAAGAACGTTGATTTGACGTTTTTGGTCTTATCAATAAATTTCTCAAAAATTCTAAGTGAAAGTAAATCATTCAATCCTTTCGCACTAAAAATAATATTAGTATTGTTTAGTTATTTATTTTTATTGTAATTACGGGAAATGCCATATTCTGGTTTTGCTTTGATTTACAAGTTTAATAAGTTGATTGATAGAATTGATTGTCTATAAAAGGAGGTGTTTTTCTCTCTTTTTTTTACTTTGAAGTGCAAGAAAATTAATTCTTTATATTTTATATTAATTGATTTGTTTATTTTTTTTCTATTTATTCTAACAATCAAACAAATAAACAAACAAATAAATAAATCATTAATCAATTAAAAATGGCATACTTACAAGATTCAACTTACGGTAAAGATAACGTCAAATTCTTAAAAGTCAAAAAAGACAAATTTAATCCAAAAAAACAAGATGTTTTAGAAGCAACTGTTAGAGTTTTACTTACAGGTAATTTTGATGTTTCATATACCAAAGCTGATAACTCACCAATTGTTCCAACTGATACTGTTAAAAACACAATTTTAGTTGAAGCTAGAACTAATGATGTTTGGCCAATTGAAAGATTTGCAGCTCATTTAGCTGAACATTTTATTAAAAAATATTCTCATGTCTCTGGTGTTGATGTTCATATTACTCAACATAAGTGGACTAGATATGCTGTTAATGGTCAATTACATGATCATTCATTTAAAAAAGATGGTGAAGATGTTAAAATTACTGATTTATCATATAAAAGAAATGGTGAATTTAAACTTTCCTCTTCATTAAAAGATTTAACTGTTTTAAAATCTACTGGTTCAGGATTTGTTGGTTACAATAAATGTGATTATACTACATTAAAACCAACTAATGATAGAATTTTATCAACTGATATTGATTGTACCTGGAATTTTGATAATAAAAAAATTGGTTCAATTAAAAATATTTATAAATTAGCAGATGATGGGGTTTTCGATTTAACATTAAGTAAAGTTTTAAAGATTACACTTGACAGATTTGCATTAGAAGATTCCCCATCTGTCCAAGCTACAATGTACAACATGTGTTCAGATATTTTAGATGAATGTCCTTATGTTTATAATGTTTCATATTCATTACCAAATAAACATTACATGTTATTTGACTTAACTTGGAAAGGACTTGATAATGATAATGTATTATTCTACCCATCCCCTCATCCAAACGGTTTAATCAAATGTACTGTTGGTAGAGAAATCAGGGCTAGATTATAATTGTCTTTTCATAATATTTTATCTTTCTAAATCAAATTGTAAATTAATGGTGCTGGTCATTTAAATCCTGGTGTTTTCTTTTTATTTTTTTCATTCTTCAAAGTTTTTTATAAAAATTTCATTTTATAGATTTTTTATATTTAGCTATTTATTTCTTTTAAATTAAATTTCCAAATTTTTAAAAAATAAAAAGTAAGAAGTGAAAGTAATCCCACAGTGGCTGAAAAATTACTTGTATTACAATAACTATAAAGTAATGAGTTCTTCTAACAAGAATTTCCAGAGTTCCCTGATTTATTCATATTAGATTTTAATATATTTTAAGGCCATTCTATTTTTGTCTCTTCAATATTTATCTCATCCATAAAAATTTGGTACTTATAAATATGGAGATAAATGGTTTCATTTAAATCCGTTAAATATTACTTGATTTGTAGTTTTTCTTTTCCTTGTCTTCCGCGAAGAAGACAGAAAGACACTTTTTATTTTAATATAACTGAAAGGTTTGAAATAATGAAAAGACACTTTTCCATTTTATCGAATTCACTAACCTGAAAGACTATTTATTTTGCCAAATAGCAATTTGCAAGGGTGAAAATGTTTACGTTATTAAGAAAGTCAGCAACACCAAGAGTCCCATTATCAAAATTATTTTTGAACAATATCAAATCTCGTTTTCAATCGTCTGCTACAAATGGAGTAAAACATGCTGTTCCACCAAAATCACCAACTGGAATTAAGAAATTAATTCATCAATATGGTTATTCTGCATTAGGTGTTTATTTAGGTCTTTCTTTAATCGATTTACCAATTTGTTTTATAGTTGTTCATTCTGCTGGTGAGGATAAAATTAGAGAATTACAAGATCAGTTCTTAACATGGATTGGATATAAAAATGATAATTCAATTAAAACAGAGCAAAATGATGAAAATTCACAACCAGAGGAGAAATCTTCCACTCTAGTTACTGAATTTGCATTAGCTTATGCAATACATAAATCTTTAATATTTATTCGTTTGCCAATGACAGCCGCAATTACACCTTGGGTTGTTGCTCGTTTGCAAAAAATGGGTTTTAAAATTGGTAAAATTGCCACAAATGAAATCAAATTAGCTGTTAATAAATCAAAAAAATTTGATCCAACAGGTAAAAGTTCAAATCTGTAAATAATGTTTATATTTATATATATGTACATATAAAATACACGATACATACATTTTTCTATATACGCAAAGTTATCTAAATTGAGAATAATATTTCTCTTCTTCAAATCTATCAATTACACGTTTAATAACTTCAGGTGAATAAACATCTTCAATTTTTTCACCACCTTTTAAAATTCTTCTTTCGTGTTCCCTTTGTTCTTCTTTAGTTAAAACAACAACATTTTGCATACCCAATTCTTTATCTGGGTACCAACGACTTAATGTTAATCTTGTTGATAATCCACTAACAGGACTTTTACCCCTCCAAATTTCTTCAATGATATATTGAACATCAGATAAAGAAACCCAAGGTGTGCGTTGATCTTTAATGCCGATTCTAGTTTGTTGACCAGCTAAACTTTGAAATAGTGAATCATAAACTTTATATCTATTTTTACCTTCGATAGGTTCAATTGGATATCCACCCGCTTCTGTGATTATTCTAGTGGCAATAGCTAATCCGAACATACCTGGCATTGTACCTAAAACTGGTAAAATTCTAACCCTAAAGTTTTGTAATGCACTTAATTCTTCAACTTTACCCTTTTCAAATTCTTCATCAGCAAGTGGTAATAAAGAAGCTTTTCTTGGATCAGGTTTTTCTGCACTAAAAATTGTTGTAATTCCATTTGCAATACCTAATTTCTTTAATTTACGACGAACACTTCTAGCCAATGGATCTTCATCAGAAACACTTATATCACCAATATTAATTCTAGTTGCATCAGATTTACATGCAGCTCCCATTGATGAAATAACAGTTATATTTCTTTTATAACAGAATTCTAATAATTCAATTTTTGTATCAATATTATCAATACAATCAACGATGTAATCTGGTTTAGAACCATCATCCATTTCTAATAAAAGTCTTTCAGCTTTTTCAATACTAAATAATTCATTTATTCCTTCTGCTCTAGACCATGGTGCAATTTTTCCAATGAAATCAACTAAACATTCAACTTTACTACGTCCAACATCTTTTAATGTTGCACAAGCATGTCTATTAAGTGAAGATAATGAAACTTGATCAAAATCAATTATACGTATATTTGAAACGCCTGAACGAACTAATGAAATGATTGCATTTGATCCAACACCACCTGCACCAACTACAATAACACGTAATGAACGAATTTTTTCCATACCAGATTTTGTCAAAAATGAATAATTTCTAGTTAATTGTTCTAATATTAATTCTTCAGAATAATTCTCAGGTAAATGTTTAACGGTATTTTCAGATGTTCTAATAAAATTTTCTTTGTTGTCATTGTGTGAAGATGCTAATATAGTTTTAGGAACATCTATGGATTGAGTGAATAGGCTTCGTATATAATCAAATAAAGTTAACGAATTATCTTTTAAATAATACTTGTGAAAGGACTCTACTGCAAGGGTTGTTAGGACAGCAGTTAATGCCGCTAACTTGAGTACACATCCTGCATGTGATTTCATTTTTAGATCTATGTATGTTATTACTAAATAAATAAATAATAAATTTAATTTTACTAATTAATAAATACAATATAGAAAAGCTAAAAATTTTTTGAACATGTTGAAACTTGAAAAATTTCTAAAAAAAATTATTACAGAGCATTTATCCAGTTAAGTGAAAAAAACTTCCTGTGGCGCTGCAACTTATTCCTTTCACTTGCTTCATATAACGTGGCGCAGATGCAAAATCTAAAAGATATGAACCAAACTGCTTATTTGTCAACTAAATCCTACTTGATGCTTTCACTTCATTAATAATTAACTGCATTTAGGATGTTCCAAAACCAAATGAACCAATAATAATCTTATTGTTAGAATTAGTTGCATCGCTTTTTAATCCTTTATTCTCTTTTTGTTCTTTTCCTTCTTGCTTACCTTTATTGTTTGAGGTCTTTGTCTTGGTTATGCCAGTGTTACTATTATTACCATTTGTGTTAGTGCCTTTGTTTTGATTATTAGTTGATGTACTTGTTGAAATTTTCTTAGCCTTTCTTGGGTGAGCTTGTAATTCTGATCCTTGCGCTTTTCTGTGCTTGTCAGGAGCAGTGGTTCCTGACTCTAAAGATGAAATACTTGAGGTAGTTATATTATTGCTATATTTTGATCTAGAAGTTGATGTAGTTGCGTTATTTGTTTTATTTTGTTTACTAACTTTTTCAACTTTATTTTCTGTTAATGGTGTTTTCTTCTTTTTGCTGACATCTAATTTTCCATGCCATATGAACCAACCGTCAGCATTGGCACCTGTTTCTTCTTCAAATTCAAGTTCTTCATCATCAATAAACGGATCATCAATGTCATATTTACCAATTCTTTTATTATTGACCATTTTTCTTCTATGGATTTCTTTCAAAACAAGAGATTCCTTCTCCATATCACTCATTCCTGGAGTGAACTTTATCTTTAATGCTTTAACTATGTCATCTTCTTCTTGTTGTTGTTTTTGTTCCTCTTCATCTTCCTCTTCCTCTTCTTCTTCCTCTTCCTCGCCATCTGCTCCTTCATTTTGCACTGTGTTTGGTAATGAAGTTAGTTCTCCATCTAAATCTGCATCTTCATCTTCATCATCATCTTCATCACCTTCTGCATCATCTGCATCAAAATTCCACAATCCTTTTGCTAATGATGACTGGTTATAATTAAAACCATACTTTTCTTCTACCAATTTCGCAAAATTATGTTCAGTGTGAATATCATTATGAGTTGACAACGGTATATCAATGGTAACTATTATTGGTTCGTTTGATTCAATAACTTTTGCATTAGAAATTTCATTTTCTTCACTTTTTTTGGATTTTTCTTGTCTATTATCTGTAGCTTTCTTTTTAGTAACCTTCTTCTTTGTATTTGTTATTGACTCTTCTATGTTTGGAACATCATCATTTGTAGATGGGATTGATGGGAAATTTATTTCAGGAATTGGAGAGTTCATCAAATTTGATACTGACATTGGACTTGAGGTCTTTCTTTTAATCTCTGCCTCTTTTTCTTTTTTACTAATAGCATTATTGTTTAAATTTATCGGATTCTTGGGTATAGTGAAAGGCAAATTCGAATTTGTTTTGCCTAGATTAGATGATGTTTCATTATTATGATTATTATTGGAACTAATATTTATATCATCAATTCTTGGTGATAATAATGAAGAAATGGACACTAATTTATGTCCGCTCATTTTTTGGTGAATTAGTAACTAATAAACTTATCTTGTAACTAACAATTAGTTACAAAATATAAATTTTTACCAACAAGAAAAAGTTGATGATTCTTCTTATTTCCTTTTAATTTTCATGCTGAGTGAAAAGAGAATTTATTAGAGCGAGCAGGAAATAATTTAACTATAATTAATATACACAAATAGTTTAACGTGTTTGAATAAAATGTCGATTTGTAATACACTAAATTTATTTTAAATATTAATTGTTTAAATTTATATAACTATGAAAGTCCAAAATAGATAGCATTTAAAAAAATTGAAAGAAAAACAAAAGTATTGGATTAAACTTCAGTAACCACCATTAAACCCAAAAGTTCATCAATCACTTGGGCTGCTAAAAGTCCAGTAATATCGTTACCAATTGAATTTGGTGGAGTACTTACTTCGACAATATCACATCCAACTAAATTTATTCCTTCCAACTCATCTAAAATTGTCATGATCTCTCTTGAGTTTAAACCACCTGCTTCAAGTGTACCCGAATTAATCATACCTGCATCGAAAGTATCTAGATCAAAAGTTAAATAAACAGGTCTATCACCAACAATGTCTTTAATTTTTCTACCAACCCCAATTGGTGTTAATTTATCAACATCCTTTGAAGTGATAGTTTTAAAGCCACATTCATGATCATGAATTTCATCATGAGAGGAAATATATGGAGCACGAATACCAACATGAACTGAATGACCTTTTGAAACGTAACCAGCTTCGGCTGCATAATGCAAAAATGTACCATGATTTAAACTTGCATATTTACTAAGTCCACCACCTAAAACTTTGGGATCCCATGTATCAATGTGAGAATCGAAATGAATAATTGCAAGACCGTCATCATCACCACTATCTGTAGTATTTACGAAAGTTTCATATGCACTCTTAATATTCATCAATGAAACAGTATGATCACCACCTAAAGTAACAATTCTAGTTTTTTTATAATTGACTGATTTGTTTGTACTATTATGTTTATGAATTGCATGTTGTCCACGGTATAATTGATCAAGTGCAATACGTGCATCAAATGGAATCATAGGAACATCACCACAATCTACCATACGTAAACCAGTATTATAAATTGGTAATCTATATAATTTAGAATCTTTAGAATTTCCTCTAATTGGTGAAATACCACCGAATAATCTTCTTGATCCTTGTCTGATACCATTAGGACCAAATCTTGTTCCTGGTGTATAAGAAACACCTGAATCAAAAGGTGCTCCAACAATTGCAATATCAATTTCATCATCATAGTTATCAAAGCATTGTTGCGTTGGTAAATGTGCAAAAGAAACTATACCTCCATATAACACTTCACCACCAATAAGATCAGAAACATCATCCTTATTAGGAAATTCAACTCTTTTTGATTTGTAATATGAATGAAGTGAAGATGATGAGGATAATAACAATTCATTATTTTCAGGAACACTAAACTCACCTAATTCAATCTTTTTATTTTTCAAATGAGTAATCTCTGGTGTATTAATCAATTCACCAAAAATACCGTCAATGAATGTTTCTGGAAGTTTTTCAGAATAAGACCATTCCTTATCATTATCATAAATTCCGAGGAAATTTTCAGGCAACAAATTTGCGCTAACGAGGGAGAAAAAAGTACTCAGTAAAATTGTGTTTGAAAGTCTCATTTGTTAATTAACAAAAAAAAGTTTTGTTTAGTTTTTGTTGACAGATAAAAATTAGTTAGAATGGAAGAAAGGAAAGAAAAAGAATAGAAATAAAGAAGAATAGAAATCGAAAATTGCAACTTGAAAAGAAAGAAAAAAAAACGGAATGTCCTTCATTTAAATAAGAATTGAATCTTTAAATTTCCGATTTACTATCATAGTAATTTACTGAAATAGAAATATTCGCTTTCTTAATACAGAAAGTAAAGGCGATATTTTCTAATGCTACTATAATGTAAAATTGTGTAACAAAATATTAAATAATTACAAGTATTATTCATTTTCTAAATATTGTATATATTAATGGTAAATTTAGTTTGGATGTATATTGTTTGATATTAGAGAAAAGGCCAAATTATTAGCTAAAACATTTTTAAAAGAAAAGTACTAATACTTTAAATTTTTCAAAAGTTACCGAAAACTCTCATTACTCAGTATTCTATTACAAACAGTAATCAGTATTTAAATTTATAATTTCATTTGTATCTCTTTAAGGTTTAATTATGACATCCTATTCCATATGGAATTTAGTACTAAGCAACCATCAATTGTTATACTGAATTAAAGTGTTGAGAGATAAGGTTTCTTTAAATACTCGGGGAACGCGGGGAAATAATATGTAGTGGAAAGAACTTTATTGTGTGAGTAGTAGACTCATTTTCAATTTTTTCATTGAGAGAGAAAACAATTGAATATTTGTGAACTATAAACTATATATATATTTCAAGTACGTCATATGACATAGAACTGATTAGTTTTATTGTATCAATATATACATTTGATTAGTTCTTTCCAATTAACATCTTTAGTCCATAGCTTATTATATATATATATATTATTTATTGTAAATGAGTGGGAAGAAATTAGTTCTTGAGGAGTTGACACAAAGTATTAATCAGCTTCAACCATTTCATGCTGGTTCATTAATTCTGAATGAACAACATTTTTATCAAAATTCAATATTATTGAATTGGTCTAAGAAGAATGCACATCCAGTTACCTTGCGTCATTTGGCTAATTTTGGTAAAAAAATGACAAATGATAAAATTTTAGCAAGTGCAAATTTTGTTAGGACAGAATTACCAATTAGATTAAGTTTAAAAATTAAAGAATTACAAAATTTACCATATAAAGTAATGAGTAATTATCATTTAAATCAAGTTTATCAAAGTTATTATCATTGTTTTAATGCTTTTAGAAGAGTAAAGAAAATTGAGACATTAGAAGAAAACGAAGATTTTTGTGAATTTGTCGTGAATATGCTTGACGATCATTTAATTGTTTTACCACATTTAATGATGGGTGCATTAGAAGTCTCAATACTTCAAATAATGTCACAATCAGATTTAGATGAATTTATGTCTTCTATGGTTAGATCTAGAATTAGTAGAAGAGTTATTATGGATCAACATATTTCAATGTCAAAAACATTTATGGAATCATTAAAATTGCATGAACATGATATTAAAGAAGATATTAAACCACCAAATTATATTGGTGAGGCTTTTCAATATTGTTCAGCACATGAACATTTAAAATTATCATATAAGATGATTATTACATTCTTACAAAGTTTATATCCAAATTTAATAATGCCAGAATTAATAATTAATGGTGATGATGTTAAATTTCAATTTATGACAAATCATTTGAGTTATATTTTAACTGAAATTTTAAGAAATGCTCTTAGATCAACTATTGAGCAATTCATTAAATTAAATGGTAATAAAGATATTTGCAAACTCAAACCACCACCAGTAATTGTTGATATAACTAATACAAAATATGAAATTACATTTAAAATTTCAGATCAAGGTGGTGGTATACCTCTTGAAAAACTTGAATCTGTGTGGTCATTTGGTAAAAGTCCTGAAGAAGCCAAAAAATATTTAGCTAATTTCCATGCATTACCTGGTCTTGATTTACCATCAAGATTGCCTATAATTGAACATCAATATTTTCAAAAACGAAGTGATCTGAAAAAAAAGACACCAGAAAAATTAACAGGTGTGTTAGATAATATTGGTCAAATGGAAATGAGCCATACGCAAGATAAAAATTCTATGTTAAAATCATTAGCTTCTAGACCATTTGAATATACACTTGGAGTTTCATTACCAATGTGTAAAGTTTATACAGATTATTGGAATGGTGTTTTAGAAATGTGCACAGTTAAGGGATATGGAAGTGATGTCTTTTTAAAATTGGAGAAATTGGGAAATAGAAACGAAAGGTTACAACTTGATAAAGCTTAGATATACACTCTTATAGACATAATTTATTTTTATCACTACCATTATACACATTTTTATAATAAATATATATATGTTATTTCTATTACAAATTTTAAACTTATAAAGTCGAACATGTCAAATAATAATATGTAATACATTAATAGAATTATAGAATTATACATTTCAATGTTTAAACATTTATGACTTATACTTGCGTCTTTCCTTATCCTTTTTCTTACTTGCTTATCTCAACAAAAGAGAATAACAAAAAAATGTGTTTAATTTACATCCTTACATTGGCACGTAAACATAAATACTCTGTAAATAAATTTAATTTATTATTTATTTTTTTTATTATTTATTATTTATTATTTATTATTTATTATTATTTCTGCGTCGCTCGTCGCTTTATGTTTTGTATTTTGTATTTTGTAGATTTTTAGAATTTACAGAGCTAAATTTATCTGAGCAAAAAATTGGCATGTAAGAAAGTCAAATTAAATAAATCAGTTTATTATAGTAAAGCGAAAAGATGGCTGCTTCCAACCCTGCAACAGTTTACATAAGAATTGTGGCCGCTTTATCTTAGATTTATTATCTTTTAAAGTTATCAAACTGTTTTAATCCTTTCCATTTATTAATTAAAACAAGCAACATTCGTAATACATAGCAATCACAATGGTATGTATAAATCATTAGAGATATTTTATGATTGACAAAGTCAATGTCATTATTATAATAATTTTATTATTTTGATTGAAAAGGAAATTAATACTTCATACGTTCCAATTGAAATAATTTATCTTAAATTTGTTTTACTTTGTTATTTTGTTGATTACTAAATACTAACCTTTCTTATTATTTTTTTTAAAAAAAAAATCCAATTGATCATATGTACATTATGATATTTCTATAATTTAGGCGGGAGCTATGGAAAACGCACGTAAAGCAATTAAAAATCTTTCGATTGATGACGAAGATGAATCATTATATGGTCAAATTTATTCAGTTTCTGGTCCAGTCGTTGTTGCAGAAAACATGATTGGTTGTGCCATGTATGAATTAGTCAGAGTTGGTCATGATAATTTAGTCGGTGAAGTTATTAGAATTGATGCAGATAAAGCTACTATTCAAGTTTATGAAGAAACTGCAGGTGTTACTGTTGGTGATCCTGTTTTAAGAACTGGTAAACCATTATCTGTTGAATTAGGTCCTGGTTTAATGGAAACTATTTATGATGGTATTCAAAGACCTTTAAAAGCAATTAAAGAAATGTCACAATCAATTTATATTCCAAGAGGTGTTGATACACCAGCTTTATCAAGAACTGTTAAATACGAATTTACACCAGGAAAATTCCAAGTTGGTGATCATATTACAGGTGGTGATATTTTCGGTACTGCATTTGAAAATTCTTTACTTTCTGATCATAAAATTTTATTACCACCAAGAGCAAGAGGTACTGTTGTCTCTATTGCAAGTGCTGGTTCTTATACTGTTGATGAACCTTTATTAGAAGTTGAATTTGATGGTGTTGTTACCAAATATTCAATGATGCATACATGGCCTGTTAGAGTTCCAAGACCTGTTGCATCTAAATTATCTGCAAATTACCCATTATTAACTGGTCAAAGAGTTTTAGATTCTTTATTCCCTTGTGTTCAAGGTGGTACTACTTGTATTCCAGGTGCTTTTGGTTGTGGTAAAACTGTTATTTCCCAATCTTTATCTAAATATTCAAACTCTGATGTTATTATTTATGTTGGTTGTTTCAGTAAAGGTACACAAGTTATGATGGCTGATGGTCAAGACAAATCAATTGAAGATATTCAAATTGGTGAAACTGTCATGGGTAAAGATGGTAAACCAAGAAAAGTTATCGCTTTACCAAGAGGTAATGAAACTATGTACGATGTCCATCATATCTCTAGTAACAGAAGCAATGCTAATGCTCATGATTTAATGGATTTCACTGTTTCTGCAGATCATAAACTTGTTTTAAGAACTAAGCAAAACATCACTATTTCAACTCGTACTTATGGTGGTAACAAGTATGCTGCTGTTAACTTCTTTGAATTAGAAATGAAAAATGGTGCTGAAGCCATTGATCTTGTTAAATACAAAACTAAAATTTTTGGCTATCATGTTTATGGTGGTAAGGTTGGTGCCGAGGAAAAAGCAAACGCATTTGCATCTACTATTGATGCATCTTCTATTAACTGGATTATTGAAGCAAAACATTATCATCTTGTTGGTGCATCAGTTAAGGCTAATACTACTCAATTAATTAACCCAGTTTTATATGAAACTGGTTTACTTGGTAAATTCTTAAACTCTTTTGGTCAAAGTGAATCATCCGCTGCACCAATGGCATATTTATTAGGTTCATGGGTTGGTAGTGGTTACATGGATCGTGCTGCCCTCTCACTTGATTCTAAAGATGTTTCATTAACAAGCCGTATTTCTGAATTTGCTAGTGTATTAGGTTTAAATACATCTACCTTTGAATATCATAATGAAAATTATCCTTATTCTAGTGCTCCAGCTTCAAATAAAGAAGCAGCTTCTACAGAAAAGCCAGCCTCAGATATTAAAATTGAAATTAGCCAAGAAGATTTTGTTATTCAAAATTCTGACATTTTAGCTAATAGCGATGATGATTTTGTTTTTGAAATCAATGACAGAGATTCATCTAATGATGTTTATGGTGTAGAAAATTTAGAGTCTTCCATTTATTCATGGACTGAAGGTGGTAATAAAACAATAACTCTTCATGACTCCAATGTTACTGAGAGTGAAATTAGAAGAAACAATAATAACTCAAATATTTTCTGGGATGTTATTGAATCATTTGGTTTCAAACATAAGAACGAACATGGTCTTGATAAGGTTGTTCCTTCACAAATTGCCATTGATGATATTAAAGTTAGAGAAATGTTTTTGGCTGGTTTAATTGACGTTAATGGTTATGTTAGCTCAAACAATGATGGTTTTAAGAGTGCCACTATCAGTACTATTTACAAATCTGTTAGTGAAGGTGTTATCAAGATTGCTCGTTCATTAGGTATAGAAGCCTCAGTTACAACTGAAGATGAAAAAATTGATGCATACGGTGTTAGACAAAAATTTGTTTACAATATCTTAATGAACGGTACACCATTATCTGGTGTTCTTTCTAATTGTGCCATTCCAGAAAAATGTGCAAAGGCTGTCAAATTTAACAGAGAACCTGTTCCATTCCATTTTGATTTGCTTGAATCCAAGAAAGATGATTACTACGGTATTTCCCTTGAAAAATCATCAGATCATATGTTTATGCTTTCTAATATGGCATTGGTTCACAACTGTGGTGAAAGAGGTAATGAAATGGCGGAAGTTTTAATGGAATTTCCAGAATTATTTACTGAAATCAGTGGTAAAAAAGAACCAATTATGAAAAGAACTACTTTAGTTGCAAATACTTCCAATATGCCTGTCGCTGCAAGAGAGGCTTCTATTTATACTGGTATTACATTAGCTGAATATTTCAGAGATCAAGGTAAGAATGTTTCCATGATTGCTGATTCTTCATCTAGATGGGCGGAAGCTTTAAGAGAAATTTCTGGTAGATTGGGAGAAATGCCTGCTGATCAAGGTTTCCCAGCATATTTAGGTGCTAAATTAGCTTCTTTCTATGAAAGAGCTGGTAAATCTGTTGCATTAGGTTCACCTGATAGAACTGGTTCTGTTTCTATTGTTGCTGCTGTTTCACCAGCTGGTGGTGATTTCTCAGATCCAGTTACTACTGCTACTTTAGGTATTACACAAGTTTTCTGGGGTTTAGATAAAAAATTAGCTCAAAGAAAACATTTCCCATCTATCAATACCGCAATTTCATATTCTAAATATACAAATGTTTTAGGAAAGTATTATGATGCTAATTACCCAGATTTTGCCACCTTAAGAGACAAGATCAAGGAAATTTTATCAAATGCTGAAGAATTAGAACAAGTTGTTCAATTGGTTGGTAAATCTGCGCTTTCTGATTCTGATAAAATTGTTTTAGATGTTTCAACTTTAATTAAGGAAGATTTCCTTCAACAAAATGGTTATTCCACTTATGATGCGTTCTGTCCAATTTGGAAGACTTATGATATGATGCGTACTTTTGTTTCATATTATGATGAAGCTCAAAAAGCAGTTGCAAGTGGTGCACAATGGTCTAAATTGTCTGAAGCTACTTCAGATGTTAAACATTCAGTTTCGTCTGCTAAATTCTTTGAACCAAGTAGAGGTCAAGAAGCAGCAAGTGAAGAATTTGAAAAATTAATATCCACAATTTCAGATCGTTTCCAAGAAGCTTCTGAATAAACTTATTAATATTAATTAGATACTATGTAGATGTAAGGACAGTAGTAAAAATGGCCAAAAAAATGTTTAACTTTGTATTGAAATCCGTGACATAATTTATAATTTTCAAAATAATATATATACTTTTTAAATAAAAGAAAAAAATTTATAAAAAATCAATGAAGTTTATACGTTATTTGATTTTGATGTTCGTAATTTCTCTATTAGGGAATTCTAAACTGATCTTCAATCACCAAATTAAAATTGAAAAAATCATTTGTTAAACGTAACACACGCGGTTTTCATTTTCAGTCTGTGCAATTTTTGTATGTAAACAAATTAAACAAATTTATGGTGTTTTCTCTTTGTTGATGATGTTTTTAATGATGATGTTTTTTTTCCAACTTTAAAAAAGTATAATATAGTCATTGCTTTAAAATTAGTTTAAATTACAAGGTATAAGCGTCAAATCTATGAATTTTTTAACTAAAACATTAGGCACTTTAACAGGTACTGCTATTCCATATTCTTTTGGATCTGTTATTCAACCTTCTCATATTGAGAATGCTTCTTCCACATCGCTATGGACAGTTCATGATGGTAAATCCGATAAGGACTCAAGACCTGTTACAATTTTCGAATTTGATGTTAGGCATCCGGCTAATTCAAAATATTTTCCCTTGGTCCAAAATGCAATTAAAAAGCATCGTGCGTTGGCCCTCTTACCTGGGGTCTTGTCAATAGTTGAGGTTATTGAATCTGAAAAGACAATTTATTTAATCACAGAACATGCTGTTCCGTTATCACAAGTTATATCCGATTATCCAAATAATTTAAAATTATTAGGTATATATCAATTAAGTTTAGCTTTGAAATTTATCAATATTGAAGGATCATGTATTCATGGTAATCCTAGATTAGATAGTGTATATGTTACAGACTCATATGAATGGAAATTAGGTGGATTTGAATTCACAGTTAATTATAAAGATAATTCTTCGGATTATCTATCTTTATATTCATGTTATACATCATTTACTTCAACTAGAGGTATGGTTATTCCCCCTGAATTTGAAAGTTCAGGTTCAGATTTTTTTAAAAACAATGGTAAAGGAATCAAAGGAATAAAGTTTGATTCTTATATATTCGGTTTAACTTTGTATCAAATTTTGACAGGTAAAGCTCCAGTTGCAAGTGAAATTCTTAGATCAGGTAGCATACAAGGTTTACCTGTAAATAAATTGGTTGCTCCGAGTATTGGATTAAGAATTACTTCTGAACAATTTTTGAATAATGGGGAAGTGTCTTATTTTGCTAGTGATGAAATTAATGCATATTCTCAATTTAGTCAGATTTCATTACTTAATTCTTCACAAAAAATTGAAGTCTATAAGGCATTGGTATCTGGTAATGTTCCCTCGCAATTCATAGAGATTAAGTTGATGCCTGAAATAACTAATACCTTTAATATAATAAAAACAAACGATAATAACATTCAAACAACGTTAATTTATTTGCTTTATCTAGCATATAGCAAATGTAAGAATGATTCAAAATCTTTCGATTTATATTTTAAACCGGTTTATTTCCAAAGTTTTACTTTGGCAGATCGTTCTGTTAGAACAATAATACTAAAAATTCTTCCTAAAGTCATTGATGAAATAACCAGACATGAGGTTCAAGACAAAATATATCCAAATTTAGTTACAGGTTTTGCTGATACTGATATTACTGTTCGTACCGAAACATTACTTTCAATTTCTTATATTATGGATAAGATTACCGATAGACAATTAAATAATGATTTATTACGCTATTTAGCTAAACTACAAGCAGATTCAAATCCTCAATTACGTGCTAATACAGTTATATGTCTTTCTAAAATTTCAACAAAAATGCAATCAACTACACGTGTTGGAGTTTTGGTCACAGCATTCGGAAAAGCACTTAGAGATCCAGATCATGTTACAAGATTTTGCGCAGTTAAGGGGTTTGAGACCAGTATTGACTTTTTCCCGCCAGATATATGTTGCTCTAAAGTGTTATCTGCTCTTTCACCAGCATTACTTGATGATTCTTGTGTTATTAGACAACATGCAGAAAATGC
>JAJLVP010000021.1:0-48478 GCA_030570435.1 Pichia ethanolica | reverse complement strand
CACAACATAAATATAATGTCGTTGAAATTTTACAAAACAGAGGTTATTTAGTTGCTATGACTGGTGATGGTGTTAATGATGCCCCATCTTTAAAGAAGGCTGATACTGGTATTGCCGTCGAAGGTGCTTCAGATGCTGCTAGATCCGCTGCTGATATTGTTTTCCTTGCTCCTGGTTTATCTGCTATTATTGATGCTTTAAAAACTTCAAGACAAATTTTCCACAGAATGTATTCTTATGTTGTTTATCGTATTGCTTTATCATTACATTTAGAAATTTTCCTTGGTTTATGGATTGCTATTTTAGATGAATCATTAAATATTGATTTAGTTGTTTTCATTGCTATTTTCGCTGATGTTGCTACATTAGCAATTGCTTATGATAATGCACCATTCTCTCAAAAACCAGTTAAATGGAACTTACCAAGATTATGGGGTATGTCTATTATCCTTGGTATCTTCTTAGCTATTGGTTCATGGCTTACATTAACTACTATGTTCTTACCAAAGGGTGGTATTATCCAAAATTTCGGTTCTATTGATGGTGTTATGTTCTTACAAATTTCATTAACTGAAAACTGGTTAATTTTCATTACAAGAGCTGTTGGTCCATTCTGGTCATCAATTCCATCATGGCAATTAAGTGGTGCTGTTTTCATTGTTGATATCATTGCTACTTGTTTCACCTTATTCGGTTGGTGGTCACAAAACTGGAACGATATAGTTACAGTTGTTAGAGTCTGGATTTGGTCTTTCGGTACTTTCTGTGTCTTAGGTGGTGCTTACTACTCCATGTCTGAATCAGAAAAATTCGACAGATTAATGAATGGTAAACCATTAAAGAAGAAAGACAACACCAGATCATTCGAAGATTTCGTTGCTACCATGAAGAGAGTTTCAACTCAACATGAAAAATCTACTTGATTAAGGACATTTTTTTCAAAATAATTACTCATTGTGACAATTACAATTATTATATTACTATAAAGTTAATACACTATAATAATTTTTAATATTAAAATATGTTTTTTTTTTGTTTTTTTTTCTTTAATTCTTATTGAACATATTTTTACTTTTTATTAATATATAAATATCTTTTTGATTCCCCATACGTCTTACATTTAATTTAATCTTTTTACAAATAAACATTTATCTAATATATAATACGACATTATATGTCACAAAACAACTTAATTTCTAATATTTATTTTATCTTAATATTTGTTTCACTCTATTTTTAATGATATTTATATACTAATTATTTATTAAATAATTTTGATTTACTTCTAAATGTATTTAAATAATACATCAAATAAAACTTGATGTTTTTGATTTCTTTTTGTTTCTACGAATTAAATCTCTACGTAGTCTTCTAAATTCTCTGTTTAGCTCCCCTCTATTTTTAAAAAACCATTCATCGTATTTCAATTCTTCATTAACGTTGATTTCCCTTAATTTATTTATTTGTGATTGAGCAACCAAAAAAGGAGAATCGAAATGTGAAAAGAAAAGACCAACATTCTTATTTTTTCTTAATTGTGGTAATATTATATCAGCTTGAATATCTCTTGTTTCATTAAATTCTTGATCGCTTTTATTTGATTTTACTGTATTAGAAGAGCTCAAAAGTTCTCTTAATTTTTCCGTAGTATTAGTTTGATCTTTTTCATTTACAGTCACATCTTTCGAAGCGCCAAATGTTGGAATAAATTCGTTATCGTTATCTTCCTCATCCTCGTTATTAGATTGGTTGGATCTACCAAACGAAGGAATAAATTCTTCGTCGTGGTCGTTATTGTCGTTTGGTTTATCAGTTTTCGATTCATGAATAATTTCATCATTATCTTCCTCTTGATTATCTGGTCTTAAATTTCTATAGAAATTATCGTCATCATCATCATCTTCTTCTTCGGATTCTACTTTCTTGTTTATGAATTTTTCACTATTCAAGTTATATTCCCTTAAAATAGATTCCTTTGAAGGTTTTACGCAATCCTTAGAAGGAATATTATAAGTAAGATTTAATTCTTCATCATCGTTATCTACTTCCGTGTTGGCAACTCTATTTTCAAGCTCATAATCAAAATCTTTATCATTGTCGTCATTAGCATCATCTAAATCTACTGGTTTATCGAAATTATATTTGTTCAACATCTCCTCGAGAACTTTGTTATTTTTTGCTTTTTCTTCATTGAATTCTTCTTCTATCTCCTTTTCATCTAATTTATCAATATCGTCGTGAACAGTTATCCTATTATTGTGGTTAAATATGACTATTTTGTTAGATAATCTATCAATAACATGGTCATTACCATCTCTCCACTCGCCTGCAATGAATCTATAAGTTAGATCACGAATGGTTTTATTCTTAGCCACTCCCCATAACTTGGTTTTCTTGCATTTTATTATTTTTAGTTTGCCGTTGATGTTTACTCTGATGGTCAAATTTTTCAAGTCAGTTTTTCTTGGGGTCTTTCTTATTCTACCTTTAGACACTAATAATAATTTGAATGGATTAACAGATTTTTGAAGTATTCTCATATTTCTTTCTTCTGCAACTTTTTGTCGTCTCTTTCTATCCAAAATTTTTGTATCTTGACGTCTAGAATCGTGATCCCAACGTTTTAGATAGTCATCTTTTGCAATCGCAATAGTTAATTTTGAACCTTTAAATCTGACATCGTTCCATGATTTTTTCAATTGTCTAAATTCCATATTATTAAGTTTCATTGTTATAAAGCCAAAATAATAATCTAATATTGGTTTTTCGTGAATTTCAAATGACTTGACAATTTTACCAATTTTGCTGAATCTTTCCTCAAGTTCATCAACAGAGTTGGCTAATTCTTTAGAAATACCACCAACATGAATCCTTAAAACTTTGGCTGCTTCTGATGTTTCTATTTTATTTGCCATTTGTGAAATTGTTTCCTATCCGTGTTCAAAGTATATTATTAAACTATCGATAACTTAAAATCTTCAGAGGTTATATGATATCTTGAAATATTTTCATTTAAAAAAACATGAAAAAAAATTAAGATTTCCCAAAAAGGAAATGTCTGGTGTACGGTTTAGTAAAATACCAAATAATGCGTCGATAGACTTGTCGGTTGGTTTCAAATTTTGATTTCATTAAATTATATCATAAATTAACAAATCTGAGCACTCGAACTTTTTTATTCACTATTCATATTTAATAATATTCAAGAGAGATGAAATTGGAAGAATAATAAGTCTTCCTCTATTACCAAAATCAGTTATTTATTTAGCATATATAAGGTTTACATTTGAGAAAACAGTTCAACTATGACTTCCCAAACGCCTGAAGTGCCAGCAGTGTCAATTATTGATGAAGAGACTCCACTTAATGCTGAATTTTATATCGATTTTATAACAGATCCTGCATTAAAGGAAAAATTCAGTAATGATACAATTACAATTCCTTTGAAGGAAGAGGGAGAGGAAGTTGTTATTGATGCAGTAAATGATCTACCAGATGATTCAAATGAATTGTGTGTATTATTAACAAATGAAGAATGTTCAGCCAAGTATTGGATACTTATTTCCCAAGCTTATGCAAATCAAGGAAAACTCGAAGAAGCATTAGCAGTCATAGAACAAAGTTTGAAGAGTCCTTTTGCTACAGACTCATCAAATTCACAATATTCTGAATTGAACAACTTTGCTGCTTGGTTAAATATTTTGAAAGGAAGTACTTTAAATGATTCGCATGCATTAGATTTGGCTAGTTCTGAAATTAAAACATGTTCTTCAATTATGGGCCAAAATAATGATTTTAATATTTTAGCTGAAGCTGTTTTAGGCTTAACATCAAAGAAAAATAAGGGTAAAAGAACCAAGTTTGAAAAAGAATCTAGAGCTTTTGATATTTTATTACAAAAGAATCCAAAAAATTGTTATGCTTTATTAGGAAAGGGTAAATTGTTCTTTTATAGACAGAACTATCCAGCTGCCTTAAAAGTGTTCCAAAAAGTATTACAATTGAATCCGTTATTAAGACCAGATCCTAGAATTGGAATTGGTCTATGTTATTGGTTCCTTGAAAGAAAGGATTTAGCAAATCAAGCCTGGCAAAATTCAATTCAAGTTAACCCAGAAAAAAATTTGGAAGCTAAAATTTTAATCTCAATAGCAAAATTTGATGATTGTTTCTTAAATTCTGTTTCAGATGATGATTTTAAGGCAAAATATATTGAAGCTATGGGTTTTGCAAAGGCATCTTATAAAGAAGATCCATCAAACCAAGTTATTCAAATCATTCTTGCGTCATATTATTTCTCAAAGGGTGAACTTGATATTGTTCAAAAGTTTTGTGATAAGATATTAAATAACGAAAATACAACAAATTTTATAAAGAGTGAATCATTATTTTGGATGGCTAGATGTAAATTAGCATCAGGTGATATTTTACAAGCTCAAAAAATGTTTTCTGAATCTATCAAACAAAATGAAAATAATACATTGGCCAGAGTTGGTTATGCACAATGTCTTGTTATTAGAGGTGAAATAAATGATGCCATTAGAACATTAGAAAAAGTTCAAGAAATGAATTCTAAAATTTTAGAAGTTACTTATGCATTAGGTATGCTTTATTCCAAAATTGTCAAATTTAAAGAAAAAGCTATTAAAGTGCTAGAAAAATACGTTAAAATTGCAGATGATCAGGGTGAAGCAGTTTCTGTCTCTGCTTTAATTACATTATCTAAACTTTATGAGGATACAGATATTTCCAAATCATTAGAGTATTTAGAAAAAGCAAAGGAAGAGGAAACACTTGCTGGAAAATCAAATGAAGAAATTTCAGGTTTAATATTCAATAATTTAGGTGTCTTTTCACTTCTAGAAAACCATGTACCTGAATCAGAAAAATATTTCAATCAAGCATTACAAAATATTAAGGCACAATATGCAACTGATCCAAACACAGAGAAAGCTTTAGAAATCACAGTAACATATAATATTGCAAGATCTGAAGAATCATCAAAAGAACCAGAAAAAGTAAAGGATGCTATGAAATTATATGAAGAAATTTTGAAGAAATGCCCACGTTACACAAGTGCTAAAATTAGATGGCTAACTATTGCATGCTTATCTGAAGATAAAAACGTTAAAGATGAAGTTCAGGAATTATTAAAAGAAGAAGCTGATGATTTGGAAGTACGTTCATTCTATGGGTGGTATATTAAAAAGTATGGATCAAAACATAATTTAATTGAGGATAAATCGAAAGATTTAGAGAGTGAGCATCATAGAGAAACTTTAACTAAATATACTTCACATGATTGTTATGCGTTAATTTCAATGGCTAGAGTCTATTGTGTCCTTGCTAGGGAATGTAAAGAACAACAAAAGAAAGACCAGTACTATGTACGTGCGGCACAATTATATCAAAAAGTTTTAAGTTTAGATCCAAAGAATGCTTATGCTGCACAAGGTATTGCAATTATTTTTGCTGAAAAGAAACAAAACGGTTTGGCTCTTGAAATATTTAGAAAAGTTAGAGACTCATTAAATGATATAACGATTTATTTAAATATGGGACATTGCTTGTTAGAAGTTAAACAGTTCGCCAAAGCTATAGAAAGTTATCAATTGGCTTTAACAAGATTTACAGATGGAAAAGATGCCAGATTATTAAATTATTTTGCAAGAGCTTGGTTAATGAGAGGTATGTACGAAAAAAAATTGGAATATTTTGAAACTGCATTAAAATACGTCAATCAATCTTATGAATTAAATCCAATTCCAGCATATAAATTTAATATTACTTTTATTGAGTATCAACTTGCCGATTTTGTTAGAAAGTTACCAACACACAAAAGAAGTATTGAAGATATTGAAAATTCAATTAAAGAAATGAATGATGCCATCAATGTTTTGAATTCTATGGCTGAAAATACAGATTCACATCCTCCCTATCCAGTTGAAGATTTAAAATTAAGAGCTAACATGGGTAACACACTTTTAAAACAACTTGAAAAAGCATTGGAAGAACAACAAGAACATGAAAGAGGTTTTGAAACTAGACTCAAAGAGGCCAAAAAGTTGAAAGAAGAAGAAGAAAGATTAAAACTTGAAGCTAAATTAAAGAAGGAGGAAGAGGAAAGAAAGGCTGAGGAAAAACTTTTAGCAGAAAGAAAAGAACTTGAGGAACAACAAAAAGAATGGAATTTACTTAGAATGGAAGAAGAGAAAGATTATCAAGATAACTTAGAACCAGTTGAAGAGAAAGAGAAAAAGAAGAGAGGAAGAAAGAAATCTAAGAAGGATAATGGTGAGGATGATGAAGAGGGTGAACCTTCTACAAAGAAAAGGAAAACCAAGAAAATTCCACAAAAAAGTAGTAAGTTATCCAAAGAATTCATTGATGACAGTGATGAAGAAGCCGAATTTAGTGAAGAACAGCTTAGTGAAGATAATGAAGAAGATGGAAACGAGGTCAATAGTACTGGTGATGAGGATGATGATACAAAAGAACCTACTGAGAAGATCGAAAGAAAGAAAGCTGTCATTGAAGATGATGAAGAAGATGATGAAGATGATGAGAGTGGGAACGCTGGATCTAACGGTCAGGACATCAACGCAAAAACCGATAAAGATGAAAATGATGATAATGATGATGATGATGATGATGATGATGATGGGTTATTCTAATGTATTTAAATTCATTAAAAAAAAGTTTCAAGGAATTTATTCCATTTTATTGTATGCTAATAATCATTTTGTGTATCTATTAAACTAATAAAAAAATTTTATGTATTTCTTTATGTTAAAAATTATATTATAAAAAGTAAGTTACATAAAAAAGAACGCAATCGTTTACAAAGAGGGAAATATGGAAAAGTAGATTAACGTTCGAACTTTTTGGATCTTTTGTCACGTATTTCTTTTTTCTTATTTGCAATTTCTTCCATAGTAGCATTGTGGCTAACTGTTGTTTCTTGGTTAAATGGGTTTTCACTACTTTTTTGAAATTCTTTGTATATTAATTGTTCCAATTGTTGCTTTCTAAGGCCTGGATTTTCACTCTTAACCTCTGGTAACCTTCTTTCTGTGTAAGCTGCTAAAGCTGCTTTAAATCTTCTTTCAGGGTGTCTGTCGATTTCTTTATCTGAAACTGCATCTTTCTTCAATAATGTTAAAGCAGCTAAAGAATCATCTAAACCGTCAGCATTAATTGTACCTTTTGAACCAAATTGATTTAATGCGTCATCTAATCCATTCGACTTTTTATGGCTTTTAGTTTTACCACCTTTCTTTGATTTTATGGAAGCTTCTTCCATTTCAATTAAAGCATCACGCTCCTTCTTTTTATCTAATTGTTCTTGTCTTTTGGCTTCTTTTTCAAGTTGTTTCTTGGATGGTTTTTTTGTACCTTCATCCCAATCTGAATCTGAATCTACTTGTTGAGGTGGTTCTGAGCTTCCCTTCTTTCCTTTCTTGGCCATTTTATTATTTAACAAATGTAATCAAAGTGTTATTGTGGAACTAAATTATTAATGCAGAAGACATGTTGGATGACGAAAAATGAGTAGCAAACGCAATAAGCACATAAATTTTAAAATAAGATGATGGGCGATTTTTATTTTGGTGAAATGTGAAATGCGGATTGAAGATATCGGCAAAAAATATAAATGTAATAAGAAATAAAGAAATAAACTATGTATTTTTATACGGAAGAGTAACTGTTTATCTATTTTTCCCATAACCTTGTTGGAATCTCATTAAGAGATGTTCTAATGAGGTTAATGGTTTCCCATCCTTATTTAAATGGTAAGAATCACCATCATAATTTCTAATGATTTCTGAGTTAACTGGTTCAAGAACAATAGTATCTGCAGGCTGACAGAAGAAGACTACAGAGTATCTTTCTTCTGTTGACCTAACTCTATGCAATGTACTCTTTAAGTAACCATTTGTCCAAAAGCATAACATATCAGCAATATTAACAATCAATAATTCTTCACCATTATGTTTAGGAATCTCAACATTTTCCCATTTATCTCCATCAAAGATTTGGAGACCTTTATATGGCCTTTGTAAAACAAAGGTCAACGATCCGTAATCTGTATGAGCACCGGCAAGATTTTCATTTTCAAATTCTTTATTTGGCTTCGGATAATGAAGTAAACGTAATGCAGAACGAGTCTTCAAATTTAATGCATGAGCATTGACAAAGAATTCAGGATCAGAATCACCATTATTGTCTTTAATGTCTAATCCTATTGCTAGCATTTTACATACTCTATGGAGAATATTATAATACTTTTTCAAACAAGATGCAATAAAATCTTGGTTTTCTTTAAATATTTCAGGTAAATTTTGATGTGGTATAAAATCAATTAAGTTAAAATGTGTTATATTAAAGGCTTCTTTTGGATCTCCTTTACCGGTTCCATCTTGCTGTAAATCTTCAACCATTGGAGCAACATATCCATCATTCTCTGAAGTCCTTGTAAATTTCTTTTTGGTTTCGATTGGTAAATTGAAGAATTGTTTTGAAAGTGCAAATAACGTATCTATTGTTTCTTTATCTAACAAATGTTTTTCCAGCAATAAAAACCCATAAGTTGATGCTGCATTAACCAAATTTTTTGAATTTTGTTGAGACAAATCTGAGATATCAATAATTGGAAGCATTCTGCTACCTTTTTAAAATTTATAAATTAAGTTAAACCTTTTGCTAATTGCCAAAAAAATATAACTTTAAATAAAAACAAAGAGAGAAATATTCGTAATGTTCTTTTCTTTCTTATCTTAAAAACTCGTTTGAGAATTAAAAAAATTAAAAACATGACAGCTGTGGGGTTCGAACCCACGCCTCCGAAGAGACCAGGACCTTAACCTGACGCCTTAGACCACTCGGCCAAGCTGCCCAATAAGTTTTTAAATTGCTTTGTTATTTTAAGTAGTCAGGAATGAATTGGAAAAACGGGAAAAGTTTACATTTAATTTGATTTTATTGAACAAAAGTCATAGATTAGGAACTCTTAATATTTAAGAGTTCATGTTAATACTCTTTACAGTGTTGCTTAAATGACATATAAAAAACTAATAATTAAAATTTAAATTTTCAAGAATTATTTTTTGAAAAAGGTAGTTTGATTACATAAGCAACACATTTTGTCAGAACCTAATGATTCTGATGGGAATTAACTATCTTGATTGTGTTCTTTATTTGTATATATATCTAAGTATATATGTCTCTGTTATAAACTAACTATGTATGTTCTCTCCTAAATAACTGTTCTTCTTTACTTGTACCAACTTTATAGTAAATAACAACTCATACTAATTTATATTATGTCGAGAAATTCATAATATAAAACTTTACCAGCTAATAATCAATTAATCCTTACACCTTCAGGTACACGAACCTGACACATTTTGATAGAATATAAGCGATTATTTATATTCTTGCCTAGTTAGGGATGTCCTTTTAACTACGTGTATTTCTCTTTTATTACTTGTGTTTCCACTTGAATCTAGAATTGTATTTCTACAATCCCATCTTCAAACTATATAAACTATATATATATATATTGTAAAGTCTGTTTGTATTTAATCCTCTCCCCAACTCCCAATCTTGTTATGATTGTGAGTCTAATTATATAAAAAGGGTTAGGGCCCCTCCTCTTAGATCATGTGACGAAGTCATGTGATTCTTCTATTTAAGGTTCTATATTCATGAGTACCTTAACACATTTAAATGTTTGTTATCCAAATTTATTATCTATTTGATAAGAATGTTATCGAAAATTGTTTTAACTCTATTTAGAAAAAAAATGGACCATCTAATCCAAATCCCGAAGATGTTAAGGATGTTGCTAATTTAGATTATGAGAATTTTATTTTATCACCAAAAGATCTGTTTATGATAAATTAGCAAATGAAGTATTTTACTTTCACTAAGCCGTTTGAAAATTTCACCAATCTTCAAATTAGTTTTAGAAGATACAGCAGCCGATCTTGAGGTGATAAATTTTTTTTTCAAAATTTCTGAAATCATATACATATTCAGAAGAAGAAGCAAGAATAGTTAAATTATTATTAATGATAAACCACACAAAAACCTTATAAATTATTACCATGAGGAAGAGTTGAACTACCGAAAGAAAAAACTTATTAACACTTTTAATTACTTTGGTAGATCTGAGTTTCACATTTCCACAAAGAATTAAACAGACGAAATATTTTCCTCACTTATCAAAATTAGTTACAACGAAGGTATTAAGATCTTGCAGATCCAAATCTAGATTGGAATATAGCTATTCTCTTTCTGTTGTACTCAAATGTTACCATTTTCTATTTAAACTTTTTTGCTCCAAATTTTGAGTAAAATCAAATATTTTTTATGTTGATTATCAACGATATAAAAAATTATCATTTTCCTTTTGACATATATCTATATTAATTCTTATCGATTTTTAAACCTATAACAGGGAGGAAAAATATGTACATGAGTTTATAAAGTTTATTTACAAAATGTTTAGATATGTTATACTGAATCACTTGTTAAAACAATAACACCTTCCAATAAATCAACATCTTTTATTGTAGCGTCTTCAATAATGTCACCAATTTCTATATTTCTTGCTGAATTTTTACTTGTTTCTATTTTTGTTTTACTTTCACTCAATGCATACCAACTAGTTTCTAAAATACACCTTACACCATAATCTAACATGATAACTTCAATTAAACCAGATTCACTTGGCTTTTTGGTAACAATAACACTGAAATTTAATTTAGAATTTTCATTATGTTCCTGTAAATATTTTAATGCCTTAAAAGTGTAAAAACCAATTACTTTGTTTGAAATTTTAGTATTTAGCTCATATTTATATTTCAATTGAAGTGCTATGTAATTCATTTGTTTTTGTGTAAACATTGGCTTTCCAGAACATATATAACTATGTAACTGCCAATGATTAATAAAATCCCAAAATCTTCTTAATGGAGAAGTTACAGTTGCATAATTATCAATATTTAAAAATTCATGTTTTCCAGGAAATGGTGATATTGTTGATTTGGTTAAATATTCTTGATATAATGTAAGTTCTTTAAATGAGGAATCCTTTTTGATGGTAATTTCATCCGCAAATTTCTTGACTTCAGGTGACATTTCTAACGGCAATTGAATTTTGAAGATGGCAGGAATATCGTTCTTCTTACAAAATTCACCTGCTAAATGATTCGCCATAATCATAATTTCTGAAACCAATTGTTCAGATCGAGCTCCATGTTCAATAGAATTGATAATAGCATCATCATTATACACATCCTTAAATGTTAATTGAATTTGTTTGTCTTCACTCTCAGATATATTTTCAATTTCTTTTCTAACATTCAACTCATCGAATAAAGAAACACGTCCTTTCTGAACTGCTTTAGAATTTAAACATTCTGATACTATACTTAAATTTTTTAAATCCTGCTTAATTTGTTCAACTGTTAAATCTTCTTGAGCTTTTGGTTTTAAAATATCATCGGATTTAATGTCATCAGCTAATATCTTGTTTACTGATGAATAATCAATTTTAACAAATTTTTTAGCTGTTCCAAAGGAAATGGCATCTTTATCATCTAATTCTATAACTTCTTTTGATTTTATATTATATTTAAAGGTAACTTTGAGAACTCTGGTAGCTTTATCATAATTACCTAATTGAATTTCTTTACCAAATTCCATAGGCAATAAAGTTACAGCACCAGTACCATAGAGATCAGGCAAGTATAAAGTCAAACCTCTTTCAAATGCAATCTTGGAAACAAGATAATCTGGTTTCAAAAACGAGGATGGATCTGCCACAAATGTGCTTACTAAATATTCATCATCATTTAACTTTTTAATTGAAATACCATCATCAATTTCAAGTGGATTTTCAGAATCAATACAATAAATAACATCTGAAAATTCAACTCTTTTTGAAGTATGGATATCATAGTCCAAATCTATATAATCCTTTAATGTTTCTTTTGTAATAGAGTCATAGTAAGCTTGTTCATAGTCACATTTAACCGAAACACCACTATATGGAATCATTGCATTGTCCCACCATTTCGTTGGTCCTTCGGTATTTGTAATTTCTTTTGTATTTAATAAAAGATCATAAACACATGAATTTGTAATATCCAAATCCTTATAATCAGGAATCATTCTCATAATTTTAATAACAAATGATTCTAAAGCACTATTTTGAATTGAACCTGCACAATATAACTTAAGCAATTCAATAAAAGTTTCATAAAAAATTGGAACATTTGCAGATTTGAATTTTTCATTATTGTTTTCCAATTTGAGCGTAACATATTCAGCCAATTCAGTATATAATTTGTCATTTTGCTTGAAACTTTGAACCATTTTGTTTAACTTGACATTTCTGTTTAATGGTAATACAATTACATATGAACTTGCCTTGCTGAAAGATTCATGTGAATATAATTGATTATTCTTTCTTAAACTCAAAATAAAGGCATAAAATCTGGTAGAATCAACTCTTAAATTTAGATCAACATTAGCTACGATTTCTTTACCAAGAGAAATTGAGTCATACTGATTACCAATTGCTAAAACTGAAATTTTATTAAGAAGATTTTTATAACCGTTATTGATATCATCTGATTTTTGAGATTTAAAATCTTTTATTAAAGTTTGTAGGTCGGTTAATTCGACTGAGTTGTATAACTGATACAACGAAAGTTGAATTGGAGCTTCATTACTTTGAAGAACGTTGTGTAAAATTTCTAATTTAATATTAGAGTCAGGTAAATATTGCCATGCTTTTGTTACCATTTCTGTTAATATTTCTGAAATCAAACCGGATAATAAAGAAGGTAATATATATGTCTTTACAGCATCATTATCGGCGATTGATCTGGAAATAGCACTCTCAAATATTTTATTTCTATCAATAACATCTTCAAGTTTATATTTTGGTTTTCCAACTGGTATAATTTCGTCATCTTCATCCAAATCTTTCCAAAATTGTTCTTCTTCTAAAACACAATTGATAAACCATTGCTTTGGAAAAACTTTTGGAATTCGTAACCCCATTTTAGATCTCGAAACAAATTGAATTTCACCATAGGCATTAAGTAAAGTATATCTTGGATCTTCTGGAGTTTTAGGTAACTCAATTATAACGGCTAAATCACTTTTTTCAAAATTTCCAGAAAGATCAACAACATCACCAATTTCAACCTCAGTATATTGTAAATCTTTCCAAATAAATTTACGATTGATGTCACCAAATTTCTTGATTAATAAATTTTTAAGATAATTTCTATTTGATTGATTGTCATTAAAATCAAATGAAGAAGGAGTTTCTAAATCTGGGAAAGTTTCAGAAATCCATAATTTATTTGGTTTAACATATCTAAGTTCAGTTCTTTCTTTAACATCTTTTCTTAAATTTTCAATATCAACATTTGAAGCTTGTTGTAATAATTCTTCAGGTGTTTGAATTCTACGATTAACACTTAATTTCTCCCTTTTTGATTTATACTTTGATGGACCCCTAAATAGAATATTGGAAGTTGAAAACTTCGAACATGTTACAATAGAAGTACATGTATTATATCTTGTAGCAGCCTTTAAGGTAAAAAAAGCACGTCTACTCAGCATACTTGCAAATCTTAATTTATTTAAAGAGATCTAAATTTGGTATTGTAATATGTATAATTATTTCTTAATTAGTTGTTAAAAATGGTTGAAAATTTAAACAAAGGATTATGAGTAAAGGAATCTTCAAAATTTTCACTTTTGATAAAAAAAAAATAAATAGGTGAGGTTACGTAATCTATTGCATGATTTTTTTCTGAAATTATTACAAATCAAATTATTTAATATTTTTTTTTACTATATATATAAAGAGATTAGTTACTAAATTTTGTAAATATCACTCTTAGTATAATCTAAAAGATTTGGTTTAAAACATTACTGAGTTCAGAATTATTGGATTTATTTTTGATGGAAGAATCAGCATCAGCCCTGTTAGTTGCAACTTGTCTTTGTTTGAAATTTCTTCGTATTTCAGGTTTTTCATTAGATTCATCATTTTCTTCATTCTTTCTCTTCTTACTTTCCTTAACCCTGTTGATTGTTTTATTTGTTTCAACATTCTTAATATAAGCCTTATTAAGTTTACTAGCTTGGGATAATTCTGCTTGTTTTTTACTATCACGAACTTCAATTTCTCTGTTCAATGCATTTGTTAAGTCGAACCATTTAAAACCTTTTAAATATTTAACATTCATAACATCATCATGATAAAAGCTACGTTTTTTACCTCCTAAGACATTACCGTTAAGAGTAGAAGCGGCTAATTTTGCATCACTTTTATTTTCAAATTCAACCCAACCTTCATCAAATTTCTTCTTTTTATTTCCACCAGATTTGATTCTCAACTTATAAACTTTTGGATCTTCAGGTTTTAAAAATATACGTCCAACATTACCAAATCGACTCATTATATGTTTTAATTTATGTGGTTTCATATAAGGTGGTAAAGAAGAAAGGTAAACTACACCTGTTTTTTTAATTCTTTTTTCTTCTTTTTCTAGTTGTTTAGCTGTAAGTTTTTTCACTTTTTTGGTACCAAAAGTAGTATCTCCAACTAATTTTTTTTCTATTAATTTTGCAGTGTCTTTAGTATCATTTCTACCAATATTATTTTCCTCTTCTTCATTATCTAAAAACCCATAATATTGATCCTCATCATTGTCATCATCGTTATCATTTTCAACTTCTTGTGCTTTCTCTATGAAAGATTTTGTTGATTTTTTTTTATTCAAAACATCTTTAAGATTATCATCATCTTCATCATGTTCGTTGTCACTTTCACTATTCTCATCTTCATTATCTGAATCTTGTTTTCCGAATATGTCAAAGGATTTCTTTTTGTTTTTTAGAGGAAATTGCTTTTGAGGTTCATCATCAGAGGAATAAAAGTCTTCCTCATGGTCACTCACCTGGATAGCCATAGTTAGTATAGCCAATTAATGTATTAAGTAGTTTGATATATTTGTGTTCTTTCTTTTGTTAGAAATGTTAAATGAGATTATCAATTGAAAAAAAAAAATATTAAAATGTGAAAAAATGAAAAAATAAAAAAATAATAAAAAAATAATAAAAAAAAAATAAAAAAATATTTTTTTTGTATATATGTATGTATGTAACGATAATGCATTAAAGTATTTGAAATATTCATACGTTGTAATAAAATAAAAATATATCTTACAGTTTTTGTTAATATATTGTTATTACCACTATAAATTAATGTACTAAAGAATTCAAACTTTCAAACTATATGATTTCACCTGCAAAGTCTCTCAATTGAAGGATAAGACAGCATGTGAGTAATTATGGTAAAACCATTATTCCCTCCCCGTTTAAAAACATTTAAATTCCTTTATAATGATTAGAACACGTTCGAAATATAAAGAAAATTTGATAATTATTCTTCTGATTAACTTTAAGGATATATATTATCTAATTATTTTAGTGTTAAAAATAAGAGTTTACCAATCGTAATATTAATAATCGCAGTAATAATAATCGTACGGTTATTGTTAAGTTAGCATCCAATAATAAGATATCAGATAAAATATAAACATGTAAACTCTAGTTAAATTTTTACGACTCCAGAGTTATTTCCATTTAAGAACCATTTCAACAGCACAAGCTCCCCAATCTTCACCATGATTGTGCATTCCTGGAAGTAGGCCAGCTCTTTGTAAAGCTTGCTCTTCAGTTAAACAAGTTAAAACACCAAATATAATTGGCTTATTTAATTGGAATTGTAATTGCATTATTTGGGAAGAAACTGCATCACATATATATTCAAAATGCATTGTTGAACCTTTAATTAAACAACCAATTGGAATAACGACATCAACATGATATTTTTCAAACATTTTTTTTGTACCAAATGGTAATTCATAAGCACCAGGAACACTTTCAACAATGATATTTTCTTCTTTAACATTAAATTCTTTCAATTTTAAAATTGCACCATCTACTAATGCATCTATAATTTTTGAATTCCATCTAGCATGTAAAATACCAACTTTGACATCTTTAGCATCGTATTTTTGATCAACTTTACCCAAGCCTTTGACTGCCATTTTTTCTTTATTTTAATATATTTTTGAAAGGATATATTTGAAATGAAACCAATATTGTAAAGAAACTGAACCTCTAAAAGCTAATCAAAAATAAAATTAATAAACAATGTTATAATTGAGTCATTTTGAAGCGGATATAAACTCAAGTTTTCCCGAACGGGCTCAAATTTTATTTTGTTTACCTAATATTTTTTTGTTACGCGTGTCAGTTTAATGTTATAATTATTTTTGCCCTTCGCATTTGGATATGTTTCATGTTAAACTAATTGCTTTATCCTGTTTCTCACATTCTTACCCTTTCTCTTCCACTTTATTTATATGCCAAAATTGGTAATCAAAGTACTAGAATCAATAACTACTTCTGAAACTAAAAAGATGAAATACTATGCTGTTAAAGGTGGAAGATCAACCGGTATTTATAATAATTGGTCTGATTGTGAAAGTCAAGTTAAAGGTTATTCCGGTAACCAATATAAATCATTTTCTTCAAGAGAAGCAGCTGAAGCTTACATGAGTGGAAATAGCTCAAGCTCCGATTCCAATTCAAACTCGACATCTTCTGGCAGATCATTAACAGGATCATATTCATCATATTCATCAAATTCAAGTTCATACAAACCTTATCAATCATATACTAATAAGAGTAGTACTTATTCATCAAATTCATATAGCACTAAAAAACCTTCTTCATCTTACTCCTCTTCCTCATCCCACTCCTCTTCTTCATATTCTTCTTACCCATATACAACCTCTTTCTCATCTTCATCATCATCCTCCTCATCATCATCAGAAACTAAAAGAGTAGATATTTATACAGACGGAGCATCTAAAAACAATCAAGCAAGAAAAGAAGGCCTCTCAAAAGCTGGATTTGGTGTTTATTATGGTCCTGGGGACAGTAGAAATCATAGCGGTCGTGTAACTGGTGAACAAACTAATCAAAGAGGTGAATTACAAGGTATTCATCATGCATTGAAAAATTCATGTGAAGAAGCTAAAAAAGGAAATGGTGGTAAATTTGTCATCCATACAGATTCACAATATTCAAAAGAAGCAATTACAAATTGGAGTGATAAGTGGGAAAAAAATGATTGGAAGAACAGCTCTGGAAATGATGTTGTTCATCAAGATCTTATTAAAGATTGCAGATCTTTCATCAAGACTATCAATGATAATAATGGATCCGTTGAAATCGTTAAAGTTAAGGGTCATTCAGGTAATCATGGTAATGACATGGCTGATAAATTGGCTGTTGAAGGTTGCAATAAATAATTACACGAGTTAAACTTTTCTACTTTGCCATATTTTATATTGACGTTTGTATTTTTATGTTCTAATCCTTTAGTGTATAGATATTTAGCAAATTATTTAATTTTTTAAACAAAAAATACGTAAATCTTACCTTTGAAGTAAACATTTCAAATCAATATAAATGTTACATATCACTTTATTGTGTGTTTTTTTTTATTAATATTACAAGATCGGCGTTGAAATAACTTCGTTAAGTTCAAACGCGGTATCATTCATATTTTTGTGAACTGCAAGTAAATCTCTTATTTTGGATACAATGAATAAATTCAATTCTTTTTATTTACTTTCAGAAATGTACACAATTGGCAATTTACAAATGTCAAATATAGACTTATATAATAAAGACATAAATAGAAAAAGAGAACTCAAAGTTTCATTTGGGTCCAATACTAATATAGATTCTTCTCACCAACAATTTAAACGTGCCAAATTGGATGAAACTCTTAATGATAATATAAATAACAATCTTCTTACCAACAAGAATAACGATATATTTGCTATTCTAAATAGTTTAGATTCTTCAAAATTCGGTAATTTAGAAATCCCTTTTAGAGAAACAGTTCGTATAGGACGTTCAAATTCCAAAAATAATGATATTATAATTAAAAATAATGATTGTTCTTCTGTTCACTGTGAAATAACAATAGGGAAGAGTTTTAATCAATATAATATAATGGCAATTAAAGATTTAAGTTCAAATGGTACATTTATTAATGATGTTTTAATTGGAAAAGGTAATACATCTTTATTAAGAGATGGTGATCGTCTATCATTTGCTTCAAAATTACATTATATTGTAAGATATGATTTAAAATTTAAGCCTAAAAAATTGTCATTTTTTGATAAGTATATTCTAACTGAAAAGATTTTAGGTACTGGTCATTATGCACAAGTAAAGGAAGCAATTAATAGAGAATCTGGAAAAATTTGTGCAGTTAAAATATTCAATCCAACCAATCAAGGAGGTCAAGCCACACAGTTAAATAGAGAATTGGAGATTTTAGTTAATTTAGACCATCCAAATATTGTTGGATTTCATGATACATTTTTAGAACCTGTTACAATGACCTCGTTAACAACTTTTTTAGTATTAGAGAAAATAAATGGAGGAGAGTTGTTCAACAGAATTGTTAAAAAAGGTAAACTCAATCAAAATGAAACTAAAGAAATTTGTAAACAATTATTAAATGGTTTAAGCTATTTACACTCAAAAGATATTGTCCATCGAGATCTTAAACCTGAAAACATCCTTTTAAGAATAATACCAGCTCAACCTGGACAACAAGCAGATGGACCTTGGGATGAAGGTGAATTATCTGTCCAAGTTAAAATAGCAGATTTTGGACTTGCAAAATTTATTGGTAAATTTCAATTTACCACAACTTTATGTGGAACACCAGCTTATGTAGCTCCTGAAATTTTAGCAAATTCACAAAATCGAAAATATAACAAGTCTGTTGATATGTGGTCAGTAGGGGTTCTACTTTATGTTTGCTTATGTGGATTTCCCCCATTTAGTGAAGAACTTGGTCCACCATCTATGAGACAACAAATTTTAGAGGCAAAATTTGCATTTTATTCACCATATTGGGATGAAATTAACGATATAGCATTAGACTTAATTAGCCGATTATTAGTAGCCAATCCAGATCAGAGATTAACAGTTCAAGAGGCAATTGTTCACCCCTGGCTTAACAACTACATTAACACAGACAATATCGATAATAACAGTAATAATAACATTATTTTGAATCAAAATATCCAAACAAACGATAATAATATCTATGATGATATGATAAGTTTAAGAGCAAGACAACTTTCAATTAGAATTCCAACCTCATCACGAGGATATTCTTGTGATCCAATTACAATAAAAGAACGTGCAGAAACAGGATTGACAGATGATTTAATTGTACAAAGATTTTGTAATTATAACAAAGTAGATGCTGATGGTGATACCGCAATGTAATCAATAGTATTTCTTGAATATTAGTTAAAGTTTTATAAAAAAAATATAAATATATTTACAGATTTAGAATTTTAATATTAGTTTTAATTATAATTAATGAATAGAATACATTGAGACTTTACCATCTTGGTAACCAACGAATAACCACCTTTCACCAAACATTTCTTCTCTATTTTTCTTAATAACATTTTTGCTTCTTCCGTTATTATACATAATTTTTATAGCTGAATCTTTATTTAGATAAGGATTCATTTGTTTTTCAGTAAATTTAAGTTTGTTTGCTCTTTGGGTTTGTAAACTATTAATTTGAGAAACTTCTCCATTTTGATTATCAACTATTTCTTTTGAATTGGATATAGCAGGTAATTGACGACGCATTTTGAAATTGAATTTCAAAATATTTTCTTTATCTTCTTCATATATTCTTGTATAACCATCCCATGTTACTATTCCTATGGATTTTGTATAAGGGTCACAACTTATATCTCCGATACCTTTATGTTTAGTTTCAAATATTTTTGATTTATAATCTGAATTTGATAAGTCTATAATACAAATTTTACTACCCGTTGAAGAACATAAAATTTTATTATTAATTTTATCTATAACAATAGAAGTTATTGGATTACCATCCAGACTTTTAGCATGTAAAAACTGTTTTGCTTTAAAATTTGAATTATCACCTTCTTCTTTGTTAATTATTTGAAAACCTATTAAATCACCACTTTCATATCCAACAATAAAACTATCTGAATCAATCCAGCAGAATTTCATTATAACACCAGTATTTCCCCTTCTAGTAAAAGCATCTGATTCATTATCAGAATCGCATTGATCATTTAATTCTTCAATGTTGGATGATAAATTAACTTTACAATTTTGAATTAGACGTTTTAATTTTAAATATTCTTCAGGTTGATCTAAATCAATTTTATATAAATCCCATCCTTCAGATTCTGTAGTTGCAGGTGTAACTAGCAAACCATTAAAATTCAATTCAACATTTGAAAAATTTAAAGTGTTTACAGGCATTTCAAATATTAATGGTGGTGAAATATATTTAGTATTATCATCTGAAGTAATTAATTTTTTCTTTAATAAACAAGAATAGGTAAATCCTGACTTTATATCATTAAAATTAATTAAATTGATTAAATTCCAAATTTTAATAGTTCCATCCTTTGAATGTGTTAATAATTGTCCATAAGATTTAGAAATTTCTGGTATTTTAAAATTATGTTTATTATCAGTATTCCATTTAACACCAAGTTGTTGAACTGTTAAAATAGAATCATCATGTGCTTTCCATATTCCTAATGGACGATGAGTTGTCAGATTCCACCAGATTATTAGTCCTGATTCATCAGCTGTTAATAAACTTTGATTAAATATTAAATTCTCCTTATTAATACCAATATCGTTATTTGTAGAATATGTAATTGTAGAAGGTAAATAAAATGGTTCAATACAAGTTATTGGTGCACTGTGCAGTCGTAAAGTAGTTTGCAGTTTTTTCTCAATCATAATGCTACTGATGTTAATATTCCCTTTTTTACAGCTTTAAGAAATATGATAAAACAAATAATATATTGACCGTGCACCGGATTCAACTTCACCATCAACTCAAAGATTTAAGATTCATGATAAAAAAATTTACTAGTGCATGAATCTCGGCCAACGTGAAGAAGAGCGTTCCAAATTTGGAAATCAGAAGGATTTGAGAAAAGCTTAATGTGTTTGTTTCTATTTATACATCTGAATTTCTTCTTTACATAAGAGTTTCAACTACAAAATTGTAATTTCCGTTGTCGGTGAACTGAACTCAACCACTAGGGTTATAATATCATTATCTCGTGTTATTAAGCCATAATCAGCTAATTTGTCTAATTTTTTCCTTAGTAACGATGCTTTTAATTTTGTTTTAGCTTGAAGTTCACTAAATTTAATTTTATCTATATTTTCAAAAGATAATAAAATAACGGCAATAAACGAGTCACACCTTATTACATAAGTATGAGAACCACAATTATAGTTCAATATGACAGACTGGAAATTAGAGTTTAAATTAACCTGTTTCTTCTCATGATTTACTTGTGAACAGATGAGCCTTAAATTTTTTGCAATAATTTTAGGGTATGCTAACTTACAATCTGGCGGTAAGTTGAAAATTGGATATTTGTGATCTTCCAGATAGTTTATATTGACATCCATTACTTCAACTATTGAAGATACACGAGGATTTTGAATCATATTACTAACTAATGTAACATATGCTTTGAGGTAACCAAATTGAGTTTGATCAAATATATTTTGTAATTCATTTATATGAAACAGTATAATTTCAATAAATGCAATTTCACCTGGAAATAAGATAAAATTATAAAGAAAATTCATAAATTTATGAAATACCATATTTATGAATAATTCTTTTTGATGATCAGTTAAATATGATAAAAATAAACAGAAGTTTTTCTTCAATGATTCTTTATTATTTTGTTTGATAATTTGAAATATTCCATCCCAAAAGCATTTAACATCTGTTTCATCAATTCCTAAATTTGTGATATTGAAAAAAAATAATAATTTATTTAATGATGAGTTATTAATATTATTAATTTTAGTGATTTCAAATTCATTTCCTAAACACAAATCCACCAATGAATTCTTTAAGCGATTAATTACCCATTTTTTACTGATATTTTCTTTACAATGTATATCATCTAGTAATTTATTAAAATATTCCAATTTTTTGTCAAGGAGTTTATCCAATAATAATAAATCAAGTATCTTTGGATCAGTAATCAACATTATAATAAAATCAACCAACAAAAATTTAGAATAAAAAAAGCATGATGGAATTGCAAAATTATTTATCATTTCATTTAATTTAAAATCTTGCAAATACGATGAAAATTTTAAGAAAATATTATAATAATCTTTATAATTTGGGGTTGAAAAATTTAGATTCAAATGAAACATTAATGATAAATTATCATCATTCAAATCTTTTATTGCAAATTCTAAATTTTTAATATCAATATAAATTGAAAAAAATGGAAATATATTTTCTAGTGTTACATTTAACAAAACGGGAGCCAACACATTATTTAAAGTCTCAGACATTTTCATTAAATTAGGTTCTATTTTTATAATTTCTGATTTTAAAGTATCAATAAAATTAACTTCAGATGTTTCATTTTCATTAAAAATTGAATTGTTCAAATCAATTGAATAATTTGTTAAAAGTTTTAAGCAACTTATAAAATTTTTGAAAATCTTTAAATCATTATAAGTAAATAATAAAATATTTGATTTCAACCAATCTTTCAATAAAGAATCTATCTTTATTGCATCAATATATATAATAGAATTAGGTAATAATAAATGTTTTAATTCGATATGATTCGAAAAAGTATCCAATGGATTATCATCTTTTAAATTTAGTGAATTAATCAATGATTCAAATAAATCTTTTATTCTATGTGAATGATTAGTATTTTGATTTCCAATATATATATTTTCTTCGGAAGTATTAATATTTTTTGAAACTACATGTATATCACCATCTAAAGGAGAATAAGATATTTCCAATTGAGGATAATCTATATTATTGATATTTTCATTGAGAGATATAAATTGTCCAATATTATCAATATCATATGACATAGTGTGTTTCTAATTAAATGAATTGTTTTGTTAGACAGATGAAGAATGAGTGAAATATTATTTTGTTAAGACGGTAAAAATTCATTTACAAAAAGGGAAACTCTCAGGGCTCACTCTCTTTATTTTTGCTTGATTAGTTCGGAGGACTGCGGGCTTGAATTTTTTAATTTAATTTAATTCGAATTTGAGATTAGTTTATGCTGTTGTTGTTGTTACTGTTGTTGTTGTTACTGTTGTTGTTGTTGTTGTTGTTGTTGTTGTTGTTGTTGTTGTTGTGTTTATTTTCTTTATTATTCCTATACCAGTCTCTCATTTAAATTATATTAAAACTCAATTCTAGTTTAATATACTCAATTGATAATGTCTTCGGAAAATACTGCATTATTAGCAGAATCTAATGATAACAACAATGAAGCTAATGTTCACCATCATCATTCATTTTTAAATTCTTGTTATAAGAATTCTAGAACAACACTTCAATCATCACCTATTAATTGGTTATTATTATTTGTTCCAATTGGAATTTTAAGTGAAAAATTAAATTTAGGTCCAGTTGCAGTTTTTACGACTAATTTTTTTGCAATTATACCACTTGCATCATTATTAGCTTATGCAACTGAAGAATTAGGTGAATCAATTCATAATGATTCAATTGCTGGTTTATTAAATGCAACATTTGGTAATGCAGTTGAAGTTATTGTTTCTGTTATTGCATTAAATCAAAATCAAATTACTGTTGTTCAAGCTTCAATGTTAGGTTCAATTTTATCAAATTTATTATTAGTTTTAGGTTCATGTTTTATTGTTGGTGGTTGTAGATTTAAAGAACAATTTTTTAATCAAACTGCAGCTCAAACAATGGGTTCATTATTAGCAGTTTCAGTTATGGCTCTTTTATTACCAGCTGCATTTTATTTATCATTACCAAAAGATACTAAACGTTTAGATGATAAAATTTTAGATTTATCAAGAGGTACTTCAATTGTTTTATTATTAGTTTATGTATTTTATATGATTTTTCAATTAAAAACTCATGCATATCTTTTCACTGATGATATTAATAATAATAATAATGAAAATCCAATTATTGATTTAGAAGATCCAAATAATGGAACTGTAAATTCAGAAGTTTCACAACCAACTGAATTTTATGGTCAATCAAATTCAAATGATCTTTCACCACCTTTAACAACATCACGTTCTCATAGTGGTTCATTTATTAATAGACCAAAATCAATTTATAATTTAGATCCATCAATTGAAACTCATTTAACACCAATTTCTTCAATTATTGTTTTATTAATTTCAACAATTTTTGTTTCAATTTGTGCTGATTATTTAGTTGGTACAATTGATGAAATTGTTGAAACATCAGGTTTATCAAAAACTTTTATTGGTTTAATTATTATACCAATTGTTGGTAATGCAGCTGAACATGTTACAGCAATTTATGTTGCATATCGTAATAAAATGGATTTAGCAATTGGAGTTGCAATTGGTTCATCATTACAAATTGCAATTTTTGTTACACCATTTTTAGTTTTAGTTGGTTGGGTTATGAATGTACCAATGAGTTTATATTTTAGTATGTATGAAACTGCAGTTATTTTCGTTTCAGTTTTTATTACAAATTCATTAATTTTAGATGGTAGTTCAAATTGGTTAGAAGGTGTTATGTTAGTTTCAACTTATTTTATCATTGGTATTTCATTCTTTTTATTTCCAGATACATTAGCTGAATAAAATTATGAATTTTATGATTAATTATTATATTATTAATTAATTATTATTTAATTATTTAATTATTTAATTATTTAATTATTTAATTATTTAATTATTTAATTATTTAATTTATTTAATTACTATACACTATATTATTTATTAAAAATTAAAAATTGATTTAAATTTTGTTTTAAACACCATTCTTTTAAGAAGAAACCACTAAAATTGATAATTGAATTTAAATCCCAAATATGAGAACAAATTGGTAAACAATAATTAACACCAATTGGTAAATTTAAATTAATTTTTTCATTATTTAAATTAAATGGTAAATAAATTTGATTTACTTTAATACTTGATAATTTTGTAAAACTTTGACTCCATAGTTTTGGATATTCTCTAACAATTTCAAATAAACCTAAATTTTTTTCACCCAATAATAATAAATTTTTTGAATCAATTAAAATTTCATTATAATTTTTAAATAAATTAATTAATTCATTTAAATTATCATTTTCTTTAATTAATTTTGAATTATTTATAAAATTTAAAATTAAATTACTTCTATGAATTTGAATAAATCCATTTAAATAATAAATAAATCCTAAAATATGAATTAAAAATTTATTATTTTTAAATTTATCTTTAATTAAAATTTTATTAAAATTATCAATTATTTTGGAGCCAAATTTAAAAATATTCAACCAATCTGTTAATTTCCTTTGAAGTAATTTTAAACTATTATTATTATTATTATTATTATTATTAGTTTTAGTTAAATTATCTTCTTCTTTAAGTCTTAATGATAAAATAAATAATATTAAAGATTGTGTAAAACTTAAAATTGAATTTAAATAATCTTTACTTTGAAATGATTTTATTGAAAGTTTTTTTAAATTATCTGCCATTTCAGTTATTAATTTAATATTTTCTTCTAGATTTATATGATTGGTTGATTTTTTAGGTGATGAAATTGGAGTTGAAACTGATGAATTTGAATTTGAATTTGAATTCGGTGTTAGATTTTGATTTAAATTAATTGATAAATTCACATCAAGATCTTTTGAAGATAATTGTTTTAATTCCAATTTATTAAGTAATTTTAAAGGTAATTTATATGATAATAAAGGTGGTAATTTAATCTTTTTATTATTTGGTAATTGATTTTTTTTGAAAAAAAAATCATCAGGTTTTAAAATAATTGGATTATCAGATTCGGGTATAGGTCTTTTATGAATATTGATTAAATTTAAGTCTAAATCACTAAATGATGTCATTTGATAATAATGATGATGATGATGATAATTGATGATGATAAAATATATTTATATATAATTATATATGTTATTAATGGGTTTATAATTTATAATATGCCAATCAATTTATCAGATCATATGAAACTATCAAATTCGGATATAAATTCCAGGAGTGGTTTTACATCTTCTCGTTATTTGAGAAGCACGTGACTACCAAAACACTAGCCACATGAATTACAAAACACCGCCACACTCCCCTTTTTTTTTTTAAATAAAATTTGAAAAATTTGAAAAATTTTCCCAACTCGAAAAAAAAAAACAGAAAAAAATCGAGCGACAAAAAAAAATTCGCGCGCTGCGTTTCAAAATTATTTTAATTTTTTTTTAATTTTAATTTAATTTTAATTTAATTTTAATTTGTTTTTTCTATTAAAATTTTTAATTTAAAAAATTTTTTCTTCCCTTTTTTTTTTTACCCCGGGTTGTTAATACAGCAAATTAATAAATTAATATACGTGCATTATACAGCATAGAATATTTTTCTATACACTGTAAAAATTTAACTCAAGATACAAATTGTATCGATTTTTATTGGTTTTCATTCATTTATTTGTATCTTTGTACATATGATATAGAACCTTTTTAACTAGTTAAATAGTTCAATACTATTCTCTCATTACATATAAACACAAACATAAACATAAACATATACATATACATACATAATAATGTCAACAAATTCTATCAAACTTTTAGCTTCTGATATAGATCGTGGATTAGCTGAATTAGTTGCAAAAAGATTAGGCCTTCAATTAACACCAGTTGAATTTAAAAGGGATTCAAATAAAGAAGTTTTATTTAGTATTGGGGAATCAATTCGTGATGAAGATATTTATGTTATAATGCAAATTGGTGCAGGTCCTGTAAATGATAAAGTTTTCGAATTATTAATTATGATTAATGCTTGTAAAGCAGCATCTGCAAGAAGAATTACAGCTGTTCTACCCAATTTCCCTTATGCAAGACAAGATAGAAAGGATAAATCTCGTGCTCCAATTACTGCAAAATTAATGGCTGATATGTTAACAACTGCAGGTTGTGATCATGTAATTACAATGGATTTACATGCTTCACAAATTCAAGGATTTTTCGATTCACCAGTTGATAATCTTTATGCTGAACCAAGTGTTGTTAGATATATTAAAGAAAAAATTAATATGAATAATGCAATAATTATTTCACCTGATGCAGGTGGTGCAAAAAGAGCAGCTGGTTTAGCTGATAAATTAGATTTAAATTTTGCTTTAATTCATAAAGAACGTGCTCGTGCAAATGAAGTTAGTAGAATGGTATTAGTTGGTGATGTAACTGATAAAATTTGTATTATCGTTGATGATATGGCAGATACTTGTGGTACTTTAGCAAAAGCAGCTGAAGTTTTATTAGATAATGGCGCTCAATCAGTTATTGCAATTGTAACTCATGGTATTTTAAGTGGTAAAGCAATTGAAAATATTAATAATTCAAGATTAGAAAGAGTTGTATGTACAAATACTGTACCATTTGAATCAAAATTGTTAAAATGTCCAAAATTAGATTCTTTAGATATTTCCGGTGTTTTAGCTGAAGCAATTAGAAGATTACATAATGGTGAATCAATTTCTTTCTTATTTACAAATGCTCCTTATTAATTAAGTTATTAATATTAATTAAATTATCTTTTCATTTTTTTATATATAATAAATAAAAAAAAATCATACAGACATTACGATATATTCACTTATATTAATACATTCATATATATCACGTATTTATATATTTAATTATAAATGTACATTTATTTTTAATAATAATAAAATAAAAAATTAAATAAATAAACAATAAATCAATTATATATTTAAAGACCATACTCTGATGGATTAAAGTCCTCTAATGTCTTCAAAATAACCCCATGTTCATTATTTAATCCAACTAATTTATTAATTTCATTCTTTGGAATTATATCAATTGCTCTTTGATCAGGAACCCAGATAACATAACCACCAGATCTTTTACCACTTATAAATCCTGGCATTGCATCTTCAAAAATTAAACATTCTTCAGGTTTAATATTTGAATTATTTTGTGTATTAATTAAATCTAATCCCATCCACCAAATAAATGGTAATGGTTTACCTTTACCTTTAATAGTTGGATTATCACCAGTTATAATATTATTATTAAATAATTTAAATAAATTCTCATGTTGACTTGTCTTTAAATCAAATTTATCCTTATGTGATGATGTACAAACATAAATTGGAATTTTTTTATCATTTAAATAATTAATTAATTTTTCAACACCTGGTAAAATTCCAACTGTTGGCCATAATTCTTCTTGTCTTTTACTTGTAAGTTTATATAATTCTTCAGCAGTAGTTTCACCCTCTAATCCATATGAATCAATTACAACTTGACATGCTTTAACACCAGGTAATCCTTGTAATTGAACTTTAACATCCCATGTTAAACCTTCTTTCTTATTAAATTTATTAATTAATATATCTGAAAATGAAATAGTATAAACAGTTTCACTATCAATTAATAAACCATCCATATCAAAAAGACATGCTTTATATTGCTTACTCATTTTGATTTTTCACTCTTTTTGTTTCCTAAATTGTTTTTTTTTTCAACATAAATAAACCTTTTTAACATGAAAAAGCAACGAGAGATTATAATTGAAAATAAATGAAAAAAAGAAAAGACAAGAAAAGATTTCTTTTTCAGTTTGAATAACCTAAATAGGAAATCTAGTCGCTAATATATTTTCCTATGATTCATGTTAGGAAAATATAATATTCCGTCAATAAAGAAAACGGATTTATCCGGTTTTTCATCATTATCTAAACTGTTGATAATTAACCAAAAAAATTAAATGAGTCATTATATTACATTAGATACGAATTATATAATTAAAATGGCGGTAAACTATTACGACAAACTGGACATTGTAATTTATACATCATCCAGTTCTCTAAGCAATCGGTATGGAAAACATGATTACATGGTGTTATCATATACTTCCTACGAGCCATTAGATTTGCTGTACTTTTACCCAGACCAATTCCAGGAGTTGCTAAAAGATTATGTTGATCATTATGTTCACTATGATTATAATTAGATGTTAGCTCGTTGGAATCTATAATTGGTACTTCAACTTTTTGCATACAAATTGCACAATCTGTAACATATTTTAAGTCACTCGCATCTTCATTTGATGAGGATGATCTATCACTAACAATTTCATCGGCATTCAAATTAAAGCCAGATTCAATATCACCTTTAGTTATAATAGGATGATAATCATACGTTTTAGGCAAATATGCTTCACTAAGGAAAAATCTTGGACCCAAAATTTCTTGCAGAAATAGTACAATCAATTGAATTGAGATCCAAAATGTTATAAATATAACGAACCCAATATCTCTATGATGATGGAAAGAATTTGTAAATAAATCAATATAAATAACTGGTATCAATCTTAAAACCGAAATACCCAAAATGAATTCCCATGTAAAACTTGTTCTTGATCCCCTTAATACATTTCTATAAATCTGTGGAATCCAATATGAATTAAAAATAGTAATAAATAAATATTCAAAAATTAATCTTTGCTTTTTCGGCCATGTAATCACATTGACCAAAACAAATAAAAATACAAGCATTGCAAAAAAATGTCGAGTATAAAGTTCTGCCCCTATCGCTTGTTCATCAACATTAGCCGTTGGAGTTGTAGTTGTAGTTGTGGTATTATTATTGGCATTATTATTGGCATTATTATTATTATTGTCATTATTATTATTATTATTAGTAGTGGTAGTTACATTTTGATCTCTTAATTGGGATCTTTCATCAACAGGAGTTCCTTGTAACATAGTCCTCCAATCAAGAGGACGTTCATTAATTTGAGTACAATAAATCTGAATACCATATTTCATTTCGTAAATTGCAGAACATGTAAATGCCAGAAAAGAACAAACTGAAAATTGAATGTATAAGTCATTATAAACCATTGAACATAATAAAGAAATTACACTTATGGTTCCATCGGTCATATTTATCATTGAAATTGTCCAAAATGAAAGTCTTGATAATGTTGATGGTGTATTTGTCTGCGCCATTTGTCTAATTAAAAGCCAAATTTGTAATAATACAACTACTGATGCAATTAACATAGTATGTTTTAAACCATTATCAGATATTTCATTCCTTACTCCACTAGCTTTACTTAAATCTAATAAGATTGCACAATTTGGAGAATATAATAACCCTGATGTTAATTTTAATTCTGGTACTGCTCTGTGAGGTCTACCTATCGGATTTGTCAATTCATAATCAATTTGTTTAAGTTCTTCCTTTGTTAAATTTGTTGATTCAATATGAAAATATCCAATATACTCACATCTATCAGAATTATCAACAAGTTTTTCAACATTTTTCAATTCTAAAGTTTCAATTTTCGTTTTATTAAATTGGTCAAATAATGCATATCTTGATTGATTGAAATATTTCTCAGGTGATAATGTTAATTCTGGTAATCCATAAGGTCCCGCAAATTTTGCAGATCTTGTAGAAACTAATATATTACCATCATCTTGATAATAAAGACCAGATAACGATAGAATATGTTCATCTTTTTCGAATATATCAGAAATTGTAAGTGATAAATCAACAGATGTTATACCTGTAAAATCTAAGTTATTATTATTACTATTATTATTATTATCACCATCAGTTTTTGCTGTTGAAATGTATTTATTAGCAAATGATAATTTAATTAAACCCTTATCCTCTGTAAAATTTCCAATTTTTTTAAAATGGTCATCAACTGGTAACATATCAACATCTAATGATCCATAATCTTCTTGATCATGATGATTTCTACCATTAATATCATTATTATCGTCGTCATCATCATCATTGTTTCTCCTTTCTCTTGACCTAAATTCATACAATTTTGTTAAATAATTAGGTAATGGCATATGAATTGGAACTAATTTATTATTATTAGTTAAGTTAACTTTTTCAAATTCACCACGTAAAAGACCTGAAATATTTAATGGGAAATCACCTGAATTTATTTTATCACCAATTATTTCATCATTATTATCATTTCTGTTAATTGGTAAATCGATACATTTACCTTCAGTATTCCAAATGTTGGCCGCTTTTCTACTTATATAATTTGGCAAAATACTAAATTTTTCATCTTCAATAAAATTTCCTTTCTTATCAGGAAAGGGCCATCGTGAAATATTTCGATTATCAATTGCATCTTGATAAGATAAACGGAAACCTGTTAAATTTCCATAACCTAAATTATAATCTGAAATTAATGCATTTCTTGATATATTAATCTCATTTTTGAATTGATTTAATATAAATGATCTATCTATAAATGGAGGATATCTTTCTTCATTATTGGTTGGTGTTGATAATATCCAAATAAATAATAAAATAAAAAATATAAATCTAACTTGTGAATTCATTATAACTTAGCTTTATTAATTAAAATGAATTATATAATATATCGGAACCTTTGATAAGTATTCCTCAACCTTTTGTATATTTAGATCTAGGAGATTATTATGTATATTTATATATGTATATTAAAGAAACTAATCCGAAGGCAAAAAAAAGAATAAATCAATAGTAGAAAATATTTAAAAAAGGGGCAATGAAAACATGTTTCCTAATCACAACATGATTCTCTTATTTAACTAATAATTACGGTATAATATTAAATGTAGATATATATTTACGCGCATTATAAGGGCTTTAGTAAAACAGTACGGTTGGATTATTATTTTTTTGCTATGTAAATTATATAGAAAGAAAGAAAGAAAGAAAGAAAGAGCATTTAATTATGTAGAAACTGAATGATTCATAGATAAAGATACAATAAAGAATTGATTTTCTATTTGTTTAGTATATTACGTAAAAACGTATTTTTAAGTTTAATGCACATGAAGTAAAGGATGTTAATTAATTAATTAATTAATTGATTGATTTATTAATTAAAATTATATTTGTTTTTTAGAAAGTTTTTCAGCTTTTGCTTTTCTTCTTGATTCACGTTCAGCTTTAGCTTCTGGACCTGCTTCAGTATCAAGGATATAATCCCAAAATCTAAAAGATGAAGCATAATTACCAATAAAATAATGATGATGTAAATCGTGATGTTCTGCACCAGCCCAAAATGGAACAAAATTATGTAATGACCAAGGGAAATCATAACCTGAATGTGAATCAACAGCTTGAAATAATCTTAAAATAATCCAACAAGTTAAAGTAAATAAATGTAAATCACGATAAATATAAGCATAAAGAATTGGGAAACAAACAGTACCTGCACCTAAACTAATGACTTCAGCTGGATGTGCATATTCAGCTGTTAAACCAAATGGAGCTGCATATTTATGATGTTGTTTATGAACATATCTATAAAATGGACCATAATGGAAAAGTCTATGAGCCCAATAATGCCACATATCTTCTAAAACAAAGAATAAAGCCCATTCTTTTAACATTTTTGTAAAAGGTGGGAATGGAACTGAAACACTAATACCTAATGATTTACATAATGGATGAAAAGTCCAAATTGGGAAAACTTCAACTAAGAAATGAGATTTTAAAACTGATTTTAAACATTCCCATTGTTCTTTATCAGATGGTATATAAGTTGGTTGAATTTTCCATTTTCTAAAATATGGTATTTTATCAATAATATACCAAGGTAAACATCTACCAAAATAAAATAATTCATGAGCTAAAAAGAATAACAAACCAGTTGCTAATGTATCATTTTGCATATAAGCATACCAAGAAGCCCATAATTTTTCAATAAAATTAAGTTGATGTTGTGTATGAAAAACATTTTCAATAACTGTGAAAAGTGATGGTGATTCTATTGTCTCTAAGACTGTTGTATTGAAAACTTCAGTCATTTTATTTTATATTATATTTTATGATATATGATATAGTAAAAAAATAAATAAAAAAATATGATTAATTAATTTTTTATTAAACGAATGCGATTATTATTTGATCTCAAATTTTAGTTTGTTAATAACAAAATGTATTTAAAAGAAAGAATAAAAATTATTCGATGATATAATTGTTTGTGGTTTAGAAGTGAAAATATATATAAATAAGATAAATAAAAAGACGAATTAATTAATTAATCAGAGAAATGGCAATCTTTTTAAATAAGTTCCAAAACTTGAGTGATATCTTGTTGTTAAATTAAAGTGAAAAAAATAAAGCCAGATAAGTTTACTTACCGAATTATGAAAGCGGTACGAGACATCATGCCATTAAAAGAGAATGAAAACGAGTTTAAACGAGTGAAAACGAGATTATTTGGATTTTCTTACAAATACGAAATTCATTAGCTCGTATATATCGTATAAATTATACGAGCGAAAATTTAAAATTACGTAAAAAAAAAAGAAAAAAATAAGACAAAATAAGACAAAATAAGACAAGTAATAAATATATAAAATAATTAATTAATTAGTAATGTTTATGATCTAATAATTTGTTATGGTTTATAGACTAAAAATATTATAGATGTATTTACGTTTACCTGTATTGCAATGGTTTGACTAAAATAATATCTTTACACAATAATGATATATATAATATATAGATAGAGTAATGTTGTCTGTGAAGGTTCTCTCAGATATATATAAATAAAGTTAAAGTGAATCTGAATTTATTTGGAATACAAATTGTATGAAGTGCTGAGCCCCATATCACGTTAGATGTTTGGCTTATATATATATATATAATTTATTATTCTCTATTCTATAATATTTAAATATTAAAAATTAATTTATTAATTAATTATTATATTAAGTTAATATTAAATTCTGTAAGACATAGTAAATCTTATCAAATATAATACATTTATGTCTTTATATTTAACCTAATATTTATATAAGAAGTACTGTTAATATCAAGGACATACAGTATTCAGAGAAATTCATTTTCATTTGAATCCAAGAATATCTTACTTATCTGTTTTTTTAAACTTAATTTGTCAACTATCTCTATAACATGAAAAGTAGACAATTAGAAATGTATAATATTTTTTACTTATCATATTGTTTTTTATATGAACTGCCAATAAATGAATTATGGTAAATAGCAATAGCAATGATATCGACGCGTCTGCAAGATAGTTACCTAATTACAAATAAATAGCAAAATAGAAATAGAGAGAAAGCGATCGATAAAATCAGATCACGTGAAACCCTATTTTTATATATATATATATATATACATTTAGGGATTTTAATTATATACTATGCAAACTGCAAAGAAAAACAAAAAAAATGGAAACGTGTATAATCAAAAGAGCTAGAAAAATAATTACACTACTTTTTTTATAATATCATTATCCACACCTCGCACCACACACAAAACCTGAAAAGAAACAAAGCACAGTCACGCAAACATATAAATAAGAGAAAAACACTTCCAGGCTGTGCTAATTAATTTCAATTATCGCTTCTCTCTCTCTCTTTGTCCCTCACTGTGCGAATAATCCTTGCTGGCTCTCTATTGGAAAACTACTCACATTATCCTATTCACAACATAGACGTTCAATATTGAAGAAAAGTTTTCATACTGAATTTTTTTATATTACTATATTATTTTATTTTATTTTGCTCAAACTTTTACTTTATTCCTATTTTATTTTAGTTTTAATTTTAATTTTTTGTTTAACTCCTTTAAAACAAACACCAGATTATTCAAGAGTATGTTATTAACTAGAATTCATCTTCAAATTTAAAATAGAAGAATTTATAAAATAAAATTGAAGATGAAAATGGAAATAGAAAGGAATGAAAATTTTAAATAAATTGCTAAATTAAAGAATATTGAATTAAATTAATAAATTTTTGAAATGATAATAAATCATATATTCAGTAAAAACTATTATATATAAATCTCAATTACTGTTCAGTTAATCAATATTTAACAAGATAACATTAAAGTAAGTTATTATAATATCAAATTGAATAAATAGATGTATAAATACAAGTTAGTCCATAGATCTAAATATGCTATTTAATATTAAAAATAACTACTGGATTATGCAATAATTGATATCAATAAAACAAATTTTTGATAAAAGTATAATGAAAAAAAGGTTAAATTCATCTAACTTCATATTATTATGGCTTATATTTTAATAATTCAACAATATTCATTCCTTTTCTTATTCTTTGCTTTTCTTTTTCTTGATTAAAATACTAACATATTTTTCATATTTAATTATTTGAATTTTAACTTATTTATTATAGTGGCTAACCGTTTAAGAGAATACCAAGTTATTGGTAGAAGACTTCCAACTGAAGCTGTTCCAGAACCAAAATTATACAGAATGAGAATCTTTGCTCCAAATGATGTTGTTGCAAAATCTAGATACTGGTATTTCTTACAAAAATTACACAAAGTTAAGAAAGCTTCTGGTGAAATTGTTTCATTAAACATTATTACTGAAAACAAACCAACCACTGTTAAAAACTTTGGTGTTTGGATCAGATATGATTCAAGATCTGGTACTCACAACATGTACAAAGAATACAGAGATGTTACTAGAGTTGGTGCAATTGAAACTATGTACGCTGATTTAGCTGCAAGACACAGAGCTAGATTTAGATCAGTTCATATCTTAAAAATTGTTGAAATTAAGAACAATGCTGATGTTAAGAGACAATACATTAAACAATTCTTAGCAAAGGACTTAAAATTCCCACTTCCTCACAGAGTTGTCAAGTCAAAGAAATTATATGCTCCAAAGAGACCAACTACTTTCTACTAAGCAACTTGTTGTTATATAATTATATAATCTACTTTTTATATTAATAACTTAATAAAAAAAACCTTGTCCCTTTATCTTTACTTAACTATTGTAACTTACTGGTAATGATTCATTATTTAATATATACTATATTAAATTATATTTCAGTATTTTTAGCTAATTTTTTCTCTCCTTAGTAAAAAAAAAGAACTCAGATTATCTCGGTTATACAAAAAATTTCGAAGCTCAACATAGCAAAACTCCATTACTAATAATAATACCTAATAAACCTATATATGTTTGTTAGGTATTTCTTCAAAATAAACAAAATACTATCAACATTGATTATACATAATGGCAAAAAGATTCTCTGGATTACAAAAAGAAGTATTGGATTTATATAGAAATTGCTTAAGATGTTTAGTTCATAAACCAAAGGTATGTTTTAAATGTCCTGTTTTTTGGCAAAAAATAATATAATTGATAAAATACTAACATTTTACTTATTAATTTTTTTGATTTTCGTTTTATTTTAGGAAAATAGATCAAATTGGATTAACTATATTCATGGTGAATTTGGCAAATACAGAAATGTTCCTCGTCGTGATTTTGGTACAATAGAGCATTTATTACGTGTTGGTCATAGGCGATACGAAATGTACAGTGACCCCTCAATTAAAAATGTTAAATAAATTAAATAATAAATTTAATATTTTAACAATAAATTAAATATGAAAAATATCTTTAATAATGCATTGTATATATAATATAAGTATAAATATTTATAAAAATGAATAAACAAATAAATTTATAAAATTTTTATAATATTTGAAATGAAATAAAATGAAGTAAAATGAATAAACTTGATAATAGAATAAATAAGTAAATAAATAGAAAGCTTGGTAAACAGTTGGATAGATAGATAGATGGATAGATAGATAGATAGATAGATAGATAGATAGCTAGATATATAGATAGATAGCTAAACTCGTGATACAGCATCAAAAATAACCGGATACTTTTTAAATAATAACTCTGTTACAAGTGTTTTAGATTTATTATCTTGAATTTCTTCTTGCGGATGTAATGAATTATGTCTAATTAATGTAGGTGCAAAAACAGTTGCTAGTGAGCCACTATTCATTTTAGTCCATCTTTCATTATCAGCAATTAATGTTAAATGTTTTAATAAAGCATATAATGTATTCTTATTAGCATCTGGTATTATATCAATTATTTCGGTTAATCTTTCTAATTTATCTTGATCATTATCAATCTTAGCAATACTGATATAAGAATTATAAAGATCTTGTGGTATAATTGGATCGGGTATTTTCTTTAAATAACGCTTTAATAAACCTGCCAGTGCATGTATATCACCATCGATTATTGAATGCATTTTATTAATATCAGCACTATTATGAATATCCATAATTTCGAAAAATTGTTCAATTTTTTCAACTGTTGATGTAGAAGCACTAATACGATAAATACCTTCAGTTTTAGATCCACGTTTTTCAACTTCTGATATACATGTTTTAACAATAAATGGAATGCTATAACCACCTTCATAATCAACTAATTCTTGAATCGTCATATTATAAAATGTTCTTGAACTACCATTATTAACAGAACTAGTACTATTATTACCTTCAATACTTAAGTTTGATGTTGCTGAATTATTGCTATTATTAGCATTACTTCTCCATTGCATAAAATTAGTAGATCTGGAAGATTTCATCCCTGATAAATGTGATTGATTATCGTTATTCTTTTCATTAAAATTAACAGATTCATCATTATGTCTAACATTCATTGGTTGACTTATATTTCCAACTGCTTTATTGGTGGATGAACTGTTAGGAACTGATAATCCAGTATTCGAAATACCCGTCGCATGATTACCAAAGATTCTTCTCATAAATCCAGATCTCTTATCCTTACTTTGTGATAGTTGTGCGCTAGATTGGTTAAAAGAATTATATGATGAACTAGAACCTGATGATACCGGTACTGATATACCTGGAGATAAAGAAGTTGCAGAATTTGGTTGAGATTGTTGTTGAATAGAATGTGGAGGTAATGCTTGATGATCAACAGGAATCAAATTTTCTGCTGATGACATATTCAGATTCAAATTGTCTTCTTTGGAAGAATTTCTACCAGATACTGAAGACAAGTTTGAAGATGAAACTTCTTCCATTGTTGTTGAAGATAATTTTCTCCTATTTTGAATTTGAAAATCTAAGTCTTTTAGGGTTTTTTGTCTATCTGAAATATCTGACTCTAAGGATTTTTTTTGAGCAACTAGCAATTGTAAATCCTTTAAAATTTTGGCTTTGGATAAAGTAAGTGAATTAATTTCTCCCTTCAATGATTGTAACTCCTTTTCTGTACTTGAAATAGGATCAGGTATTTCAAAAGTAGTACTTTCTGAAATTGACCTTGTATGATATGATTTGTTTACAGGTGGTATTGGTGGAGTAGTAAATGCTACATGCGAATGATCAGATTGAGTTCTTGAATGTGATTTAATATTTGTATTACTTGAACGATAGTTTGATGACGGTGATTCTGTAATTGTTTCGGGAGTTGATGGTTCCATCATATAATGTTCTCTTCCTTCATTGGAGTATCTCCTACCCCGAGCAAATACTTTGGTCAGTGAACGACCAATTCCTCCTATTTGTTTCATTCTAGAATTTGGTGTGTCTTTATCATCAAAATTTGAGTTTGATTGTTGCTTGGGGGTATTCATTGATTTATCATGCTGTGATGTATTACTATATGGTAATGACTGTTTAGATTGTGAACTAATTATTTCTGATGTGTTCTTGGTTTGTAAACCTCTAATATTCAAACCTGATGATTCACTATCTTTATTAGGTGGATTTTGATTTTGATTCATTTTCATTGGACTTAATAGTTTTTGCTCTGAATCTGAATTGTTTGAAATATCATGATCTTCACTTTCAGTAACACTCATTAGGCTTTCTTCCTCAGTTTCATCCAAATTAATAAAGCTTTCAGGTTCAACTTCTGGTTCTGTTTCTTTTTCACGTTTGTCAAAAATAAAAGCATTTCTGTTTACACTACCAGGGGAAGATAAAATTTCTTTCGGAGTCAATTTCTTTTTTGGTGTTTCGAGTTCAGGTGTTCTAAATTGAGTGGTATTTCTAACGGGAGACATTGCAGTTCTTCTTGGAGACCTTATAGGAATTGAAATATCGGAATTATCATTTCCGTTATATAAATGAGAAAGTCCTTCATCATTAGGTTTCAAATCGGGTATTGGAATTGGTGATATATTATTATTGTTATTATTTTCAAATACAGCAGTCGATTTTATTTTTTCAGTACCAGGGGATTTAACATCAAATCCTAATGCAACATCTAATTTTTCAATTGGACTTGAATCAACTTTTTCTAAACTTACACCAGTAGCTATTGAACTTTTCCTTTCATCTGGTTGATGAATATGTTCATGTTCGTGATCGTGATCATGTTCCTGGTTGTTTTCATGCTCATAATCAATTTTACTACTATAAATTGAAGATGCTAATTCATTTTGTGTTTCATTACTATCTGCATAATCTCCTACATCAAATGTTGAAGTTGAAGAATTATTAAATTCAAAAGCTTGAGGTTTTATTAACATACTATTTCTTTTAGTTGGATTAGAATCTCTATTTTTTGGTGATCGTAACTGTATCTGCGTTTTCTTTGGAATTTGGGAAGAATTATTATTATTACTATTATTATTACTATTAATATTATTATTATTATTTTTATTTTTATTAATATCATCTTTCAAATTATTGGTATTAGAATCATCATTTTTAATTTTATCATTACTTTTCGTTATATCATTACCATTATTTTTATTTTTATCATTTGGTTTTAATGATATATCTAAAGTTATTTCTTTATTAATTAATTTTGAATTACGTTTTTCTTCCATTTCTTTTTTTAACTGTTTCATCTTTTCATATTTTTTCTTCTTTTCCATTAACATATTATGACAAGGCATACAAAATAAACCTTTTGAGGTTCTTGCATATTTTAAATCATCAATTGGTTTATTACATGATTTACATTTAAAACAATCTGCACAATAAGCTAAATCACCAGTTAAAATTGCTAAATCAAATATTTTTTTACCACATGATTTACAAGTATATGAACAATCAGAGCAAACTAAAGCACCTGTACCTAAAACTAAAAAATTTGAATCAACACCAAGTGCTTTTGAACATTTTGAACATTTAAAACATGGAACATGCCATTGATCAGTACCTAATTTATAAGCTTGACCATCAGTAATTGGCAAATGACAACTTTTACATTCTTTTGAATGTTGATGTGAACTTGGCATTATTTTTTTTTTATATTTATAGAAATTTCTATTATTAGAATTATTTATTGAGTATGTATCGTCAATTAATATTTCAAATGTAATTATAATATAGTTTTAAATTATTTTTATTATTTACTTATTTATTTATTTATTTATTTATTATAAATTTAATTGAAATATTTTGTAACATAAATATGATACGTCAAATGATAACAAACAAATGATATATTGTATCTCTAAAAAAATGGTGTTTTGAGTTCTAATGAATGAAAATGCAAAGGTATAAATACCATATACTTTATATCTAATATCCTATTATTGTGTTTAAACAACAACACTAGTATCGGTATATTGTATATGTCAAGGGAGTTTATCAAAATAAAGAAATCTCTAACCGAATGTAATGTAATGTAATATAGTATAATATAAAAAGATTCTATATATAATTCGTCTTTACTGGATACTCCAATTATTTTACTGTGCCTCAAGTAGCGAACTTCCAATTTCAGCAAACATAATTGTTTTCCATAATAAATGAGACATGAGCCACTCAGTAGCTTAGCATTTAACATTTAACATTTAACATTTTACTGCGCTAGTGTCGGTTTAAAAGCATCAGCTACTGATTACACGTTAAATGTTAAATGTTACATATGACACATTGTATATATATATGTATTTATTAAGTGATAATTATATCAATACATTATATTACATTAGATAATAAAACATTTTCTATCGCTGTAAGCCACTTTTGAAGCAAATTATATACAAGTAAATCCGATATGTGTATAAGCTAATCATATAAATCTATAGGCAGATCTATATCTGCAGCTACATTACATTTACCCTGTTTCAATTAACATCTGTCTCTCCAATCCCAATAAAATGTCAAATTTTGAGGTCTTTCTTCAGTAATTCGACACTTCTCAACAAAATCTTCCTCTAACATCTTTTCACTAAGTAAACCTTTTAATTTGGATAATTTACAAGTAAATGATGGTCCATTTTGACATTCTGGTATTGGCATTACAACATCATTGATTAAAACTCTAATATAATGATCATTATTAACAGTATATCTTTCAATAACAATTCTAGCCCCCATTGGAATTAATTCTGTCGTTTTAAAAAATCTTTCAAAATCAATATTTCTTGTACTCAAATTATCCTTTTGATATTCGAAAATTCCTAATGCTTTCATAAAATAAATTAATTCGTTTTTATGTGTAAAACTGAAATATAAATTTTCTTTGGTTTCTTTATTATCAAATAATTTAATCATTGCATCAACATAAATTGACCCTAATGTAAATGCATATGGATGTGATGCCTTTTCATACCAAATTTCAGAATCTTTAAAATATTCAAATTCAATAAATGTATTAGTTGAAAGTAAATCACAAACTCTGCTCTCACCAATTGCATTTAATTCATATGCACAATAAAGGGAAAGTATATATATATCTTTTGGTGTTAAATTAAATGTTGGATTCAACGCATTTAACCTTTTAGATTCTAAAATCATATATTTACCAATAAATGGATGTTTATAATATTCACCTTTTTTAATATATTTTTTACAACTAACAGATGATGTTAAAGTATCTGCCCCCATTTTTTTCGTTTCATCTAATGTAATAATTTTTATATTTGATTTAAATTTTTCTTCATCATCATTAAAAAATCCTTTACCAAATTCTTCAGCTGAATCAACACACCTTGATTTACCAGCGGTAAAAATAGGAATCGTATCATCACAATTCTCATATAAATAACCATATTTTAATCTAATATCTTTACCAAAATCATACATTGTTTGAAAACCATTGAAATCTCCATATAATGTTAGTTGACTAGCCCAATCTGGACCTGGAATAAAAAACTGCCAGTCTTTAACAAAACATAATGGCCCTTCACAATCATCTGTATAACAACTTTTTAATTTATCATATACCACTTTCATTTTTTTAGCAATTGGTTTGGTGGGATAACGTTCACCGTGTCTTGCAAACACAAATACTTTATCAGGTTTAGTGTCTAAATCAAATTCAGTTGTTAATCCAAATCCTGTTCCTCTAATATAGGGACCAGAACCTCCTAAATGTTTTAAAAGGTTTGTTTGATCCGTGTGTACGGTTGAAATATAGTGATCAGGAAATTGATTTACTAGAACTGATGCAGAAAGTATAGTACCAGGGTGCATATTTTTTTTAACTTTACTATAGTTTACTTTACTTTGATATGATTTAAATTAAATTAATTTAAATTGTAATTTAATTTAACAAAATAGATCTGATTGACTTAAAAGTAACTGTTTTATTTTTGGTAAACAAATATAAGGAAATTCGAAATGGGATTTTTATTTACTTTACCTTTTTCGGAGTTCCCTTTAAAAGAGGTTAAAAATATTGAGCGCTAGATATAAAAAAATTGTTTTTAGTTACAATCAATTTTAACTATAAATATACTATATTTCTATATAACTAAAATTCACCTCAGTAAATAAGAAATACACTAATTTAAGTTATTAAACTTTTTCCTTTTTATTTTTACGGTATCAACTTAATATTAATATGTTTGATTATTTTTTTTTTAGAAAAAAATGATTTATATTCAATTCATTATAAATAAATAAAGCAGAATGGAATAGAAAATAATGTACGTATAATATATATATCGATCGTATAAATTAGCAAATTAGCAAAAAAGTTTAGAAAATTGGTTTGTTAACTCTAGCTCTAACTAATTTAGTTTGAGTATAGTTATCAAAGGCTTCGAGACCCATTTCTCTACCAATACCAGATTCTTTGTAACCACCAAAAGGTGCTGATGGATGGAAATCATTATAAGTATTAATCCAAACTGAACCAGCTTCAACTCTTTCACTGACGTAAATAGCTTTGTTAAAATCTTCAGTGTGAATACCTGCAGCTAAACCAAATAATGAGTCATTTGCCTTTTCAATTAATTCATCAACTGATTTAAATGGTAAAACAACACCAACTGGACCGAAAATTTCTTCTTGAGTTAATTTACTACCTTGTGGAACGTCATAGAAAATAGTTGGTTCAACAAAGTAACCCTTTTCACCAATTCTCTTACCACCGGTTAATAATTTAAGATTACTATCCTTACCAGCTTGGATATATTCTAAAACAGTTTCAAATTGATCTGGAGTAGTTTGAGCACCTTGGAAAACACCTTCTTCGAATGGATTACCAATCTTAAGTTTTTCAATTTCAACTTTGAATTTAGCTAAGAAATCATTGTACCATTCTTCATCAGTTGCTTCAACATAGATTCTTGAACCTGCACAACAGACTTCACCACCATTGAAGAAAATACCAGTAATTAAATTCTTAATAGTTTGTTCAACATTACAATCTTTGAAAACCATGTTTGGAGATTTACCACCTAATTCTAAAGTAACTTTTTTAATGGTATTTGCACATTCTTTCATAACAGTTTTACCAACACCAGTAGAACCAGTGAATGCAACTTTCTTAATTAATGGATGTTGTAAAATTGCATTACCACAACCTCTACCAGAACCTGGAATAACATTAACAACACCTTCTGGAAAACCCGCTTTTTTAATTAATATACAAGTGTATAAGTTTGATAATGGAGTTGCACTTGCTGGTTTTAAAACAATGGTATTACCGGTAGCTAAAGCTGGACCAATTTTCCAAGCAAACATTAATAATGGGAAATTCCATGGAGTAATTGCACCGCAAACACCTAATGGTTCTCTCTTTGTGTAAGTTAAATGTTCTGTATCAGTTGTAATGGTTCTACCATCAATTTTGTCACAATAACCAGCACAATATCTAATATATTCAATAACAACATTAACATCGAATCTAGCACAATGTAAAGCCTTACCATTGTCTAATGATTCAATTCTAGCTAAAGTTTCTCTATCTTCATCCATTAAATCTGCTAATTTATTTAATAATTTACCTCTTTCATTTGGTGGAACAAATTTCCAAGATTTGTAAGCCTTGTAAGCAGCTTGGACGGCAATTTCAACATCATCAGCTTCAGCTTGTTGAAGTTCAGCGATTAAAGTTTCATCAATTGGTGATGTAACTTTGAAAGTCTTACCTGATTTGGCTTTAACGAATTCGTTATTGATGAATAAACCAGTTGGTTGTTCATAAGTTTCATTGATAATTGGAAAAGTAACAGTTGAGAAAGTCATTTTTGAAAAAGATAATAAAATATTTTTATTCTTTAAATTTTTTAAGACCGGATTGAAAATTTTATTTGATAGCATCTAAATATAAGAAATAAAATAAAATATTATAAAAATTAAATTAATAAGTTAAATGTATTAATGAAATTCCTTTAATAAAAAAAGGTGGAAATTAGAATACTTTTATAGTAAATTTTTAGAAACAGAAAAATCGAAATTATTATAGGGGGAGTCTACGTATTTGAAATTAAAGGTTATTAGTAACAAGAATGGAAATAATAAAGTAAACTTAAAAGCAATATATTAGAAGAGAATAGTAATAATTTGTAAGCATAATGTAGAATATGGGGTTAAAGGTATTTTTAACTGTATATAGAAAGATTGCCATTTAACCGGTTTACCAAAATAAGAATCTTTATTTAGGGGGTTAGTTTTAGAAATTTTTCAAATTTCACTTTTTGCCTTGTTAATTTTTTCAAATTCGGGGTATAAAATGAGTCTAATGTGGGGTTGATAATAAAAATGAGTAATTGTCAATTATTATCTTTCGCCACGGCTACATAAAATTATTTGACAAGGGTGAGAGTGATCCGAAGACAATCAGAAATAGGAAAACAATGAAAAAGTGAAAAGTATTGAAACCCAAACAAATAAAACAATATATCCTATTGCATGTTCAAAAAATCTGGAAAATTCGGATTTAACCAACATTATTTAACGATGAAACTAGAGTTATTATAATTATTAATAATCAACGATGAAAGAAATACACATTAATTTACTATTATTTTTAACAAAATTTTCAAGATTTTTCACATTGGTATTTTTCACCCCCTCTACTTCGAGGATGTAAAATTCTCCGGGGTGGTTGAATTTTTGAAAGATTATGTTAAATAAATTTTACTTTTAGCTACGATCAATAGTAATAAAATAAAATTTGGTTCTAATATAAAAACATAATCATTGGATTAAAAAAGTCATTAGTCATGGAATTAAAGAGTAATTGTATGTTAGGCCCGATATTAATACAACAAAAACTATTATATAATAAGTAAGAAATACTAATTTTACAGCCATCTAATTAAGGCTAAGCTCAAAAATTATAAAATCCCTAAATCTGAATAAAAAATGAATAAGTTCTTTTGAAAGAGCTTGTATACAAAATTACACCCAACAAGTAATAATCGAAGAACAACATATAGAACAATAACAAGATAAAACTGCGATAACCCGGAGCAAAGAGGGGGGTTTTTTTATTTTAGTTCCCAGGCAGCCGGTCCGGCCCTGTATCGCCGTTTTACAATTAGCCCCCACGCTATTAAATTTTTCAAACTTTAACCCCCACTTTTCTGTCATTTAACTTGTAAGAGTTTTTTAACAACAATTAAGCTCAAATTCCATAGTCCGATAAATTTCATTATTTTATTGAATTATTTTTCATAAGAGTATAGTTTTTGCACAATTACACGTGACGGTGGAATGGGATCCGACCTGACCAATTAGTAGTTACCCACCCCCCTGTTTTTCTTTCCTTTCAATCGGTACTTGCTTCTAACAACTCTTAGGATTGAAAGGACACATTAACGGAAAACCGGTCATTCATTCAACATTTAAAAACTATAAATTAATATATATAAACGTAATGGTAATTATTATGTATTACTAAAGTTAATCATTAAACTATTGAATAACTAATACATTACACAGTCAAGCTTTTTTTCTCATGAAAAAAAACGAAATTACTCCGTAGTCCGAAAATACAATTAACTATCCTATATTTTACGATTTTCTACTATATAAGTTATAAAGTTATTTAAAAAGTAGCCAACAATTATAATTGGTTTGTTTCAACTTTCTTCTTCTTTATGGATTCATCTTTATTTTGTAAATGTTGTTTTCTCTTCTTAGCTCTATGTAATCTTTGTTTATCTTCTCTGTCCAATTCCGCTTTAGCCATAACAACACCTGATCTAAGTATAACTTCATCCTTACCGACTTTGGTACCAACTTTATAAATCTCTTGTGGTGCAAGTGATTTACTATTTGACATTGTAAGTGGTTGAGCATCTTCCATTGCAATAGTCGATGTATTTATACGAACATCAAGTAATTTTTCCTTAGGTTTTGGTACAAAATGTGATGAATATAATGAATCAAGTTGATATGTTATATCTTTGAATAATTCACTAATTTCATCATGAGCAGCTTTTAGAGACTCATTAACTTCTTCTTTACCTTCATTTCCTTTATACTCATCTTCATATAATTCTGCAAGAGATTTGCTAGATTTTTCTTCACTAACTTGTACTTTCTTTGATGGTTTAAAATTATTTAATTCTGATATTATTCTTTTAGGAATTTCATCAAATTCTTGATTAATAATTCTCCTTTTGATTATATCTTCAATTGTTTCAGTAACTTCTTGGGTAATAACTGGAACTGGTTTTGCAGTACGATCGAATTCAAGATCTTCCTCAAGTAATGTATCTGTATCTCTTTGTTTACTACTAACTTCACCTTTCATTGTCCATTTCTTTTCGGCAATTGACTCTGCTTCAAGCTCCGCAATTTGTTTTTGAATTTCACGTTGTTGTTTTTCAAATGTTGATAATTTTTCATCATCTACATTATTATTCTTTCCTTTTCCTTTTCTAGTTTTGCCGAAGTTATCTTCTTCAACTTCTTCGTCACTATCGCTATTTCCATACTCTTCTTCATCATGTTCATCCCCATATATATCAGCTTGAGCCAAATCATACGCCTCATCATAATCTTCTTCTAATAATTCTTTCTTTGATTTTTTACTTGATCCAGATTTCTTTTTATCCGTAGTCTTGGATTTTGATGTATTTTTAGATTTGGTATTTTGTGGATCAAAGAAATCATCATATGTATACATCTCATCATCATCGTTGTCATCACTCATTTCAGCAAAATAATCAATATCCTCATCATCTCCATCATCGTTATCATTATCTTCAAGTGCAAGAACTTGGCGCTTGTAATCATCAAGATTGAAAAATTCGTCATTTAGTCCATAATCTTTAGAAGGTACAATAGAATTATCTTCAGAGTTTTCTTCTTCAGATCCTTCTTCCTCCACATCTTCTTTGCCGGATAGTATATCCTTTAGGTTCTCGTTGGTGTTTTCAATTTCTTCAGAATCAATGATATTTTCATCATCATCATCATCATCATCATCATCAACACCTTCTTCTTCTTCTTCTTCTTCTTCTTCTTCTTCTTCTTCTTCTTCTTCTTCTTCTTCACCATCATCATTGTCCTCTCCTTGATGCATTCCTTTAGATTTGTATTTTTCAATATCACTCCAAATATTCTTTTCAATTCCATTGAAAACTAAATTAACCTGGCCCCAAACCTGAGTAGCATCTAAGCCATCAATATATATTTCGTCTAATACGCAATCTTTGCTAGTTTTGATTAGTGGGTCAACAATATCCTTTAAACTTTTTAATAAACTATCACAATTAAATGCATTTTCTTCATTTTTATTATCGCCATGTTTAAACAATACTGTGGGATCATTTAACAAATTATTGATACCTAAGTTAGACATTTTCAATTATATTTCCTTCTTCTCTGGATCTAATATATATTCCAAAATATATTATATACAGATATTCGTTTTTTTGTGATGGAAAATAGATAAAACTTATTTTTTTTTTTCATGTTCATAAAAAATTTTATTTTAAAAAATTGAAAAAAAAATTTGAATGATTACGTAATATCAAATGTAGAAATTAAATATTTTTTCTTCTCAGGTTTTAAATGTTTCCTTCATAAGATAAACTCTATTATCTAAATAAAATTACAATCCTTAGTTATCGTTTCCTTAGTTATCGTTGAATGATAAGTTGGTTTGGTTACTGATACTAGTGTTAAGGGTTCAGTTAGGAGAAATGACTTAGGTTATTCCCCAATGGATATGACAATGCGGAAGTTGATGGTAAAGGTGATCCCATCCATGTTGG
>JAJLVP010000020.1:0-50898 GCA_030570435.1 Pichia ethanolica | reverse complement strand
GAGAGTAGTCATCCAAGAAATAGGAAAATTTATCAAAAATTGGGATTTACTTATGTGAAAACAGTACCTGTTGCAGAGATTCAACTTCAGGATAATACAAAAAAGACTTTAACTATGGATTTAATGGTGCGTGGAATAAAGGGTTCTAAGTGGAAACAAGATAGTATGTTTAGCTGATTTTAACTTTAATGGATTTATTCACTGATTTTTATATATGTAGATATATATATTATGGCTTTAGTTTTTTTTAATGATTAATTAATTTCAATCCTTTATTTAATATAATTGATAATATGTTCATTTTTTCAGACTGGATAACCCATCCAAGCTTGGAAAAAGTGTTCCAGCGAAAAGTTTTTGTTCTACTTCAAGTTGCTTTTTCTGTTTGTAATCTTTCAAAAGTCGTCCTCTATAAAATACTTTCTCCAAACAATATTTTATATTCTCACGTTCGAAAAGAAGTAAATCTTTTTCACATTCTTTTAATTCTAATTCTAACGCTTCTTTATTCTTTACTTCTTTGTTTACGTCATTTTTTTCTTCAGATTCCTTTTCTTTTTGATCCTCTTGTTTATCTTCTTTTTTACGAGTCCATGATGGTAAATTGTTCAGCCAACCATTTTTCTGGTCTTCATTGGCTTTTTCCTCTCTTTTCAATTTACTTATATTGGATTGTAATCTACTAATTTTATCACATTGAGCTCTCCATTCAGCTTCTGTGTTTACTCCTAAATCATCGCAATAGATCAATTTAGCATAATTTTTATCTTTCAAATGAATTCCACATACATAAAACCAATCTTTTTTATTGGTAGTGATAAGAACAGTATTTGTTGGTTTATAACATAATGCACAAGCTTTGCTTGCATTGTCAGCAACATGTTTAACTTTGTAAAGATTTGGAAATGGAGGTTTTGATTCAGTTTGGGACATTATATTTATTCTGTTTCAAATATGCATCCAATTTAAATAATTTTACTCTTTATTAACGAATTATTTTTCTTATCTTAAAATATAAAGATATAAAAATCATGTTAATTCATAACTTGAGCAGTCAAATGTCTATCGCGTACGTAAAACAGTCTAATTCTTCGTATACAATAAATATTTGCATAAGTCTGTATATAATCTATATATGTTTATTTAATATGTTTATTTAATTACCTTCATTCCAACTGCTTTCTACAATTTCTTCAATTCTTTTACGTTCTTCACCACATAACTTCCATCCAGTAAGCGGTTTTCCTTCACTTTTCAAAACATTTTCACCATCTTTTTTCAACCATTTAATTCTTTTATCGAGTCTTCCTTTTTCGCCATAACAAACACTATCATAATCTCTGCCTTGAAAACATTTTAATTCTTTAACAGCCTTATTAACTATTTGGATTTGATCAGGAGTTAAACCGTTAACACTTTCGATATCTTTATTGTATCCACATAAATCTTCTCTAATAGTTTCCCATACCCATGTTTCAAAATCCCATCCTAATCTACTCCAAACAGTGCCAAAGTTTCTCATTTGTTTGTGATACATATCTGTGAAAAGATCATCTAAGACATAATGCCATGGATCAACTTTAGGGCTGTGGACATGATAAAACATATCACTCGGTTTAGATAACATTGGTACAGGGTAATGTTTATTCTTTTCTGTATCATCAGCATACATTGGTTCCCAGTATTTTTCCCCATCTTTAGTAAAACTTGCCATTCCACCATTACCTAAGGCAGCCCCCATTATCTCAGAATATGCGTATCCTTCCTTTCCAAAGGAATAATCATAATTATAAACATAACCACCTCTATCAATCATTTCTTTTCTCCAGTGTTCCTGTGTCCATGTTAATCCTAAAATTCCTTCCCAATCTTCTAATGGATCAACTTGAATGATACTAGAATCGACGATCCAATTTCTATCTTTAATCCAAGTACCATAAGTTTTACCAGGTTGTTTATTAACTTGCCACCATGTTTGGTTCAGCATATGAGCTGCTAATGGCAAAGTTTCTTTATCACCTTCACCTGCACCACCTTGTGAAAGTAAAGGATAATAACCTGCAGGACCATTGATATTATAATATAACGACAATAAAAGTGTGTTAAAATGTGTTGCTTTATTTATGACTAATAAACCTGCTTCAGTTGACCAATCAGGTAGAGTGCCTTTTAAATCATGTAAATTAATTTTATCCTTTGGGTTTTCAAAATCTTCAGGTTTATAAAGTAAATCATTTGGTGTAAAATAATCATTTAAAAATCTAACTGGTTTCCAATCAAATTCAACTCCAAGACTTTCATATAATTTTGGGGATGTCGTACGACGCCAAAAATCAGGCCAAGTAATCATTCCATATCTTTTAAATAATTCAGAATCAAATAATTTGTCAGGATTTTTAACAGAAAAAACATCTGAATCCAAATAAATTGTATTCTCAAAAGATGAAGCTAATATTGATAATGATTTTAGTTGATAACCAGATGCATTTAATTTTTTTAAAACATTTTTTGGGTAAATTTCATCTAATATAACACATTTGGCATTATAAATAGGTAATACTTCATTACATAATAACAAATCCACGTCATTTTTATGTGGTATAATTAATTCAATCGGTTTTGTTGACCCACTTTTTCTTAAAGATTGAATTGATAATAAAGAATACCATGAATATGTACTTCCACCTATAAAAACATAACCAGAACCTTTGTAAAATGGGCAATTAGTTGATGGTAAAGAATTAACAACAATTTGATGTTTTAATTTTAAATCTAATAAAAATATATCATCAAATTCCATTAATTTTGATAAATAATTATATGAAACTCTACTATATGCATCATCTAAAAAAATTGTATCCCAAATAACGGGTTTCCCAGAATTTGTAATAATTCTTTCTGGATTTGGAAATTTCAATAAATTGTCAAATGTAAGATCCGAGAAATCTTGTATAAATTCTCTAAATGCCATATTATTGTTGTGGGTATAATCATTATCATTATCATAATATGATAAATTAAATTTTAATTTAGATGAATCCTTCGTTGATTCTAGTACTTTGTCATTTAAATCATCAAAATATATAGTATAATTTAAAGCGGATTCTTTTAATCTTTTCAAATATTCATCTCTCAATAAAATACGTATATTTTCATGAACTAATGGTTCTTTATGGTCGGGTATTGCTTTAAAATAAAGATCAGTAAATGGATCTGGATGAAAATAAGTATTTAATCTATATCTAGTCACATGCCATAATGGTTCATTCAAAGTAAAGGCTTCAATACATATCCTTATAGCAACATATACTAGATAAATAAGAAAAATATTAAACAATGTATTTAATCGTCGTGTAATACCATTTCTTTTGCACCATCTCTTTAATCTTGAGTATAATCTATACCAACGAGAAATAGTGAAGCTTCGAAACAAAAAACTCATAATTGATCCAACTCTTTATATGTGATATGATTTATAAAGTAGTTGTTTTTTTATTCTTTATTCAAAATTGGAGAACTATTTGTATAGATTCACCGAAGGATTTTATTTTGAATATGGTTGACATTATAACAATTAACAAGTACCAAAATGGTTAAAATTGAAAATTAAATATTAAAAAAATAAAAAGAACGTTCCTCAAATATGCACGTGACTGAAAATGATGGGCCGGTTAATTCCTCGGCCGGCACTGCAAAACCACCGGCTGCGTCTGTTCAAATATTCGAATTATTATGTTTTATATTATTGCTCTCTATACTGAATAATGTGAATAAACCACTAATTAGTAAAGCTGGTTAGCAGTAAGTGGAATTTAGTCAAAGAGAAATACATATTCAATTATTAAAAAATGGAGCATGCAACTGGACTGTTATATTCCGGTGCAGGAAATTTTAAGACATGGTTTAATAAGTTGTCATTAACTTTAAAAATATGTGTTGTTTTGGCTTTCATTGTACATATGACAATTTCAATATTAATCTTAATCAATTACCAGGCCATTGTTGAATATATTGTTTATGGGTCGGATAAAATTAGGGAGATGGGCTTTAAGGGAGTACTGATGTTTATTGTATTATTAAGTATTGTTAGTTTCCCACCGTTTATTGGATTTGCATCACTTTGTATAATTATTGGTATTGTTTATGGATTTAAAGGATTTCCTTTAATTGCAATTACATCAAGTATGATGTCGACAGTTTCATTATGTTGTTTTAAATATTTTTTCAGAGAAACTTCTCAAAATATAATTGATGCACATGATAAATTACAACTATTTGTTTCAGTAATTAAAGATTCTGATACAACATTTTTTCAAGAAATTATAATATTAACATTAATGAAATTATGTCCTTTACCATATTCTATAACAAATGGTGGACTTGGTTGTGTTCCACATTTATCACCATTAGCATTTTTCATTGCATGTTGTATTTGTTCACCAAAATATTTAATTCAAATATTTATTGGTATTCAATTACGTAAAATTGGTGGTGATGATAAAGATAATAGCAAAAGAACTGGAGATTTGATCATTCTTCTTGTTACAGGTACATCATTTGGTACATTGAGTATGTTACTTTATAAAAGATTACAAAAGAAATTACAACAACGTTCTGAAGCTACTTACGTTCCTTTAGAAACAGTGGTATAATCATTAAAAAATTGTATATTTATTCTTTTATTCATTAAATCATTAAGTATTTTATTCACTTATTTTATCATGTTTTATTTCCAATATTTCTTTTATATATTCAATTAATTTATAGAGATAACTTGCATATTAAATGTAGATCACAAAGTTTATATATCACAAGTGTAATTTGGAAAAAAGAATTAAAATACATGTTATCATTCGGAAATTAATTACGTAATATTTTTGTTTGTTTACAAATTGAAAATTGTGTAGCTTAAATAAAAATAAAATTATTTATTTACCTTGTGCACGCTTCATGAATTACGGTAACCGCTTTTTGTTGTTGTTTTTGTTTTTCTTTTGATATTCTCTTCGGGATCATATACAAGTAATTATTTTCAATTGATTTTGAGCCTATAAAACCATATTTGTTGTTTTCAATTTTAGTTTTTTTATTCTTTTCATATTTTCTTTACACTTTATTTTCAATAATTATATCATCAATAAAAGCAAATGAGAAAAACTTGTCCTAATTCAACAGGATCTGTATATTCTTCTATTTTTGATAGATATTCACAAGAGTTAAATGATTCACGTTTTTCGGTATTATCAGAGTGTTCATTATCAGGCTTTGATAAATCTATCAAAAAGTTAGATACTATTAATTCAATTGCATCCATAAAAGATGAAAATAATCTGATTTTTAATGATTTAAATCAAGCAACATATTCACATTATGAACCTGTAAATAATATTCTACAGTATCTGCATAATAAAAAACTTACATTAAATAACTTAAAACAAAATTCAAATGAATCATTAAATACCACAGTAGATTCATATTGTCAATATTGGGGATTAGAAGATGAAAATTATCAAGTGATAAATATGCTTGAACCTGATTTAATTAAAATCCAAACTGATATTTTCCAATTTTATCAGGCTATTAAACAAGTAAATTTTGAAATAAAAATAATTTCAAATCATTTTATACCAATAATATTAAATTTTGAATCAGTAGAGTTAAAAGATATAAATAAAAATAAAATTTTTAAATCATTTCAAATATTATCAAATTTGTTTGATTCACTTCATAAAAATCTTTCATATATTGTAGAGAACAAAATTGTTGTAAATGAAACAATAATATTCAATATAATTAATCAAGAATTTGAAAAAATATATAACGCAATGGATTCGTTTATATCTGGTATTATAATATTATTTGATATATATGATAATAACAAAAAAGTATTCAATCATTTAATTGCCAATGGTGAATTAATATTAAAGCAAAATGGATTAATTAAAGATAAATTTGATTTTTCAAATATTTTACCTCATATATTGCTCACCAAATACAAATTTAAATTGTATATGTTTGATTCAATTTTACCATTTGAATTGAATAAATCACGACTTTCCACAACTATTGATTATTGTCATCAAATTAAAATTAAAATTGAGAGTGAAAAGAATAAATTTTATAAGCAAATTATTATAGATCAAAGAAATGAATGGATTAAATCTAATAGTCTTTATCTTTTGAAAAATATGCCTAACAATTTACTAAATATATGTCTTTACTTGCCATTTATAATAATTTGTTCATTGATATTTACTATTAAATCTATTTGCATTCCATCAAAACAAAAATATTAAAAGAAAATTTAAAATTTATATATACATATTCGTTTCTATTCCTACCGTTATTTCAAATTTTGTGCTTCTATTTTCTTTCTTACGGACACTATTCTAGAATAAGTTTGCATTATTATTTCAAATGCAACTTCATCAATTAATTAGCATATATCAACTATGTTAAATTCATAAGGTTTTTTCTTTTCTTCAAAAAAGAATGAAAACCTACAATTACCTGCATATGTATAGACCTTGTGTACTTTACAGATATCGATTCAAGATAAATTATCTATATATTAACTTTTATATCAATAGATATTATATAGTATAAATTTATACCTTATATAAAAATTACGGAGTTATTTAAAAATTAGGAGGCTCGTCCCTTGTTAGATAAAAAGTTTGTAATTGTTGCTTAAACATGTCCCTTTGCATCTTTTCTCATCCTTTATGATTGTAGTCTCTTTTTTTTCTTTTTACTTTACTTGATAGAATAAGTTTAAGAAACAAGTAGGATGAATGAAAATGATTCATTAAATGATACATTTACAACAAATGAAAGTCTTCATAATAGAAATGACTCAATAAAATCTAACAATAATGATCATTTAAAGGATTTAATGTATGATCGAGATAGTATTAACTCAGCTTTTACTCCTGCTACTCCAACATCATCAGCTTCAATTGCAGTTTCAACAGTTAATGTTACCGGGAATAATACTACTGCTCCAACTGTTTCCGTTTTAGACTCAAATAATATAAAAGAATCACCAACCAAAGAAAAATTAAAAAAAATTTACTCTGAAAATGAAATTAAATTTGATTTAGAAAGACATCAAAATGATTATAGAACTGAAAACAAAGATGATATAGAGCAATTGAATTCAGCTGACAATAGAATTGAAAATAGAGATGAGATGATCAATGGATTATCAATAACTGAATCTAATAATTCGGAACTATCTGCCACAATTGAGGAAATTATTATTTTAGAAACTTTAGAGAGATATTATTCTTATGGTTGTACAATGATATTCGCATTGTTTGTTACTACAATTTTTGTTTTGTTTGTTAATATTTACATTATAATATTGATATTAAATTCGTTCGTTGTGGCTTTATCAAAGTTATCAAATCCATTTAGGGAAACCGCCAAAGAGTGAAGACAGAACGACGCGTCGTAGAAAAGAGGGATCTGAAACTGAAGGGAAAAATTATTTTTTCCGTTTTGAGCTTCTTTCCCGCTTTTTGACTTTTTTGTTAGGCATTTTGGTCTTTTTGGCCTTTTTGGCCATTTGGGCCATTTTGGCCATTTTGGCGGCGATTCACGAAAAAAGAACATTACAAAAATAAAAAAAATTAAAAAAATAAAAAAATGCGAAAAAAAGGAAAAACACACAAAAAATTCGTTAACAGCTTTTTGGTTGTTTACTTTTCTCATTTCCTTCTGAAAATAACAAATTTCAATGTTTATTTTGTTATTTTCTTACGTGAAATCTGAATTCGCCAACTTGCGCCTATTTTCTTTTTGCTTGATTGTTGATTTGATTTGATTTGATTTAATTTGGTTTAGTTGATCCCTCGGTAATTTTTTGTTTATATTTTTTATTTGTTTGTTTATTATTTTCTTTCTTTCATTTCACATAGACCTGAAATTCCAATATTAATTATAAACCAATATCTTGTTCATCAATAATAATATATTCATATTAAATATATATAACTATTTTATTTATTTATAAAATTTAATCGAAAACAACATTCATATATCCATTAGTTGTTTTTACTTTTCTAATTGAGATCGATTGTTATTCATTGGTTTTACTACTAATCGATTCAAATTTTGTTTACAGCTTTTAATAAAATATCAACAAAAATATAAATATATACATTTTGTTATTTATTTATTTACATTCCAGAAATTATTCACTCTTTTAATTACCAACTATAATTATATTCACTCATTGACTTTTTCATTTATTCACTTTTTTTTATCTCTGCATATTTAAAAACATACATATTATTCTTTACCAATCATGTCAAGAAAGGTATCAAGTAATGAACATTTTACTAAACCGCAAAGTGGTTTAGAATTAGATACTTTACCTGATTTTATGAAATCACCAAATCCTCAAGTCAAATTTCATAGTGCATTTCCTCCGTTAACTACAAAAGTTCGTGTACGTGGTGTTATGGAAAGAGCAGGTTTTGATGTTTATAAGCCTGAAAAAGATAGAAGTGCTTCATTAAGATCTCCAACTATTAACGATTTATCTAATGATAAAAGTGATATTAGTCAATTTCATCCACCAAATAAATTTTATTCAAATAGATCATTATCAAACTCACTCCCATCTCCAAGAAAATCAAATAATCAACGTTCATTTTCACATAACAAAACTGTAACTTCATTACCTGCTTCAAGAGTTGATTCTCATAATAGTATTTCTTCATCAAATAAAACTGGTAATAATAATAATAAAAATGGTGACAATGATAGTTTGAAATTTCAAAATCCTTCACATAAAACTAGAAATTTCACAACGATTCCTTCAAATAGTGCATCAACTCCTGATTTATTGTCATCACCAGCCGAATATTTTAATCATTCACCAACAAGTTCAACAGATTCTCCAACTAGTAAATCTAAAAAGAAGAATAGTATTTTAAGTTATGCTCGTAATAAATTAAGTTTACATCATTCAAAAGAAAACAAAGAAGCATCTCGAGATTTGCAAAATAATGTCGATAATAATTACAATAATAATACTAATATTAACAGTAGTAATATCAGTACTCATACCATTGATAATACTGATTTAAGATTACCTGATTTATCACGAAACCCAACTCTAAATAATTCAAATAATGAATTAATAGAAACCCAACCAGTTAATGGATTAGACATTCATTACCCTGATGATTATAGCAATACAGGATTATATGGAGAAAATGATGAAATAGTTTATGAAAGAAAAATCCCTACAATCAGTGGACCAAGGCCTTTTGTTGATACTGAATCAACTGAGCAAACAGTATCAAATGAAATTGAAAACTACGATCCATTTAATTCTCAATCAGAGGTACAATTATCATTTATGGATAATCTAAAAAATAAATCAGAAAATCAAGAACAGCTAGACATACAATATAATCAAGGATATCCAATCAACAATATTAATAACGATAATAACAATAATTTAAGTCCTGTGATTCCAAATATTGTTGTTGATAACCAATCAATAAGTGATAATTTTACAAATGAAGTTTCAAATTCAAATCAATTAGATATTCCCCAAGCAAATGATATTTTACAATCACCTTCAAGATCATCTGTTTCTTCAAGTTCTGTTGAATCATTTGATGAAAAATTCATGTTACAACAAAAAGAAAATGATAGTAATCTACTCAACGCATCACAAGATACTCTAGGTGGATTGAATGGATTAAGACAAACAATTAATTCAAATGAGGTTAACTCAACTGAAATTCCTTTAATTCCTAATGTTTCAATTTCAAATAATCAAAATAAAAATCTTTATAATAAGAGAATTAGTACATTAAGTACAAATGACACAAAAATATATAATTTAGAAAGTTTAAACGATGATGATATAGTTAATACTGAAAATGATTATAATTATAATAACTATAATACTAATAATTATAATTCAAATAATCAATTAGTTAACCAAATGACAATAATCCAAGAAGATAATTCAGAGCATAGTAATAGTAATAGAACATCACAAAATAATCAAATGAGTTCAGTCATACCAAATGTTCAAATTGAATCGGATGATGTTCAAGCTGAAGTTCCTGTTATTATTTCAGATGAAAATGAATCATTAATTGGAAAAAGGGAAAGCCTTACATTTAAAGATGCTGCAGAAGATAATTATAATTCTGATTACCCTAGTGAAAATGTTGATACTTTTAATAAATATGATAGAGATATTGAAGAAGATCACCTTTTACGTAGGGGATTCACAAAACGTAAGGCTAATACTATTGAAACGCCTAAATCATCAAACGAACCTAATTTACCAAATATTGAAACAATTCAACCACAATTATCAACTAATGGTATATCTGATTTAATTAATGATATTGATAATTTTCAAAATAATGGTGATATATCAGAAATTTCTGAAGAATTTGATTCAAGTAATATTGAAGGTTCACAATCATTTGAAATTCCACCACGTCATTTTGAAAAACCACAACAATTAACACCAACAACTGAAACTGGCTCATATTTAGAAACTGAAAATGAAAATCATAATTATGATCATGTTCATTCACATCCTGTTCATTCACATTCTAATACACATTCACATAATCATCCATATGCATCATTATCACATAGTAGTTATTCACCATCTGTTGGAAGTGCACCATTAAGAATGTCATCTGGATTTACAACACCAGATAAAGAAGATAATTATGAAAAAAACAATATTGATTTAAATATTGAAAATGATAAAAAGACATTATACTATCCACCTGGTGAAGGACCATGTAGAAAATGTGGTGATATAATATTAGAAAGTGAAAAAAAGATTTGGTCAAAAGATAATCAATTATCAGGACAATGGCATAGATCATGTTTTGGATGTAATAAATGTAATTCTAAATTTAATAAAGGTAGTTCATGTTATGTTTATGGAGATCAACCATATTGTGAGCGTCATTTCCATGAACTGAATGGTTCATTATGTAAGGTTTGTAATAAAGGTGTTGAAGGTGAATGTTTACAAAATGAAGTTAATGAAGTTTTTCATATTGATTGTCTTAGATGTGTTATTTGTGGATTAAATGTTACAGGTGATTATTTTATATTTAGAGATGAAGTTATGTGTGAAGATGATGCGAAGGAGTTAATGTATCAAATTGAACAAGCAGAGAAAGAACACAAAGGTAGTGATGTTGATAAAATTATTAAAAGAAGGACAAGAGTTTTGTACCTTTAAGGATATCAATTATAATACAAAATTTATAAAATTTACTACTACCTATAAAGAAATTTTTTTTCTTGTTTACTTATATGTAAGTAAGGCTTATCAATTTTTTTTATAGTCATTAATATGGATTTAATTATTAGAAGTCAACCTTATCTATTTATTTCTTTAAATAACTAATTATACATCTATATAAGAATTTATATAATTTTGGATATCTAATTTTATGCATTTATTAATTTTCTATACCCCTTGGAAGTTTTAAAAGTACTGTTACACCATCACCTTTTTTATTTATTAAATTTAAAGAACCATCATTAAATTCTGCAAATACTTTACATAATGGTAAACCCATACCAAAACCATGAATTGGATCACGATCATTTGCTTTTGTTGTTGTATAATGAAATTGCCAAATTTTTTTAACCATTGAATCATCCATACCACCACCATTATCTTTAATTTCGAAAATAATTGAATTTGGATCATTTTTATCAATTTTTAAATCAATTAAAATTGGTTTATTATTAGTTATTGAAGGTAAAGTTGCATTTTTAAATAATTCAAACATTATATGAACAATATGTGGTGAAATACAATAAACTTTTAAATTTGGATCAATATTTTCAATTTTTTTAAATTTGGGTACTGGATAATCATTTAATGTTAACATTTGAGATGTTGTTTTAATTGCTTCATCTAAAACTGATTTTGCATTATAAATTTTTAATAAAGGTTTAGAATATAAATATTCTTTTAATTCAAAAGAAGCTGAAATTCTATTTGTATGAAAATGGAAAAAAAATGAATCAATTTGATTTGAATAATTATCATCTAATGATTTTAAATCATTAGGTTGAATCATTGAATTAATAGATTCTAATTCTAAAACTTTTGAATCCAGTTGTTTATTTATAATTGATAAAAAGTTTTCTTCAGGGAATTCAATTTGATTAAATTCTTTATTATTTATTTCTTTTAATTGATTAATATAATTATTTGAAAATGATGTATAATATTGAAGTATTGGGATTTTGTCAATTAAATCTTTTGATAATGAGTTTGTCAGTAAATCTATTTGAGTTTTATAAATATGTTCTAAATTTACACAAAGATGATGTCTTTTATTAATTAAATCCCGGGTTACTGGAATTACTGGTATGGGCGCAGTTTTAAACATAGAGGACACTAACTTAAACATATTGAGTAATATTGATATCTAAATTTTCCTTAGTAAGTGTGAATTATTAGTGAAAATGGTGATATAGGATACAAAAGGAGTTAGAAAGTTGAAAAGGTGAAATATTTCATCAAAAACAAACAACACCTATACTATATTATTTAGTCTCTGGATACCCCAGAGAAACCGTTACCAAAAAAAGATTGGTGAATAATGTATAATGTAAAACCCGCACAATTAGTAAACAAACAAACAAACAAACAAACAAAGGGAAGTCATATAATATCGGTCCCGGAGATTATGTAATTGAACAAATTGAACAAACAATTCCGCGGGTATGTATTGTAAATGTATGTGTTGCTGCCATGCGCCACTGTGTGTCATGTGTGTGTCATGTGACACACTAATACGCCACAGTTGAGATCTGGGCGTGCAACGATTTAAACTTTAATCAAAATTGTGATAAAAATATGTGGCCGGCAATTTTTCATTGTGAAAGAGAAATGGGAAGCAAATTCAACATGAATGGAAAGTAAATCTGTTTATTACACAGAATTCGGTGATTGATCGGTATAAACTATTTAGAGTAACTATCATCAACTTGATAGTCATACCAAGACATTCGTAATGTAGTATAATGGTCAACCCTATTAGAATATTTTTGCTTATACCACACCTAATTGATTAAATGAGGTCATGTAGTTAGTATAATTTCAGAATATAGCAGAAATTTAGGATATGCCCAATTTCTGCTTTCAAAGTAGGAATCTAGATCAAATAATCTATATGAATTAACTAAAAACTTTTATCACATTTACTTCTTTCGTTTATGGGCTTTGTATTAATTTACACATATCATGTATCTTTACATTTTTGTTCTGTTATAAATATTTTTATCTATTGTTAAGACTCTTGAAAGAACATTTTCTTAAACTTTGAAATCTTAGTTTTACAATAACTAAATTGTTCTGGATCTTTCTCCCCCTATTGTTGTCGGTTAAATTGTTTGTTTTTTTGTATAATGTTGTTGTTTGCTTGGTTAAAAAATTGATTAAGTAAAGATTGTTATTAAATTAACTGTAGACTATTATTATTCCCTGTTATGTAGCTTAAATTTGTATATCAATTTTATCAATTTTATCAATTATTATTGGATTGTTATTTCAGACTTATATCTGAAATTATAGTTAGTTATGTTTGAGCTAATCCTTTTATTTGTTTCCTCTTTATATTACTTAGTTTTCTTTTCTTAACAACTTAATATAAAAGTTTTTATTCTTTGCTTCTCATTTGAAAATATAAGAAAACAAACAAAACTATATTATTATACGTAATGGATAAAGAAAACAAGATGTTAGAAAATAATAATTTAAATTGTGAAAAGATTGATGAGCTGTTTGAAACAATATTATCAAATACTTTTAACAAAGGTAATTTGAATAGCAACATAATTAACGAAGAAGTTACAAATAATGGAGAAGATATCATTATTAGAAATAATATAATCAATAATTTGGAACTATCACCAGATACTTCAAATTATACATTAAGTGCTGGTTCAACAATTATGGATTTAACACATCGCAATTCAGCAACAACCATTGCTACAAATGAAATTGGTGATTCAGAAATCTTACTTAATAATTTACAAGGTGATTTTTTAGTTAATGACAAAGTAACTAATGATAGCTTTACTGTAAATATAAATAATAATGTCAACATTCAATATTCAAATAGTAGAACTAATAACAAATATAATAAAGCCAATAATAATAAAAACAATACTGAAAGATCAGATAAAACTATTTTTGATCCTTATAATAATTTTTTCCCAAATTTTGGTAATGAAATTTCAAATAATTGTGATGAAATTTCCAATATTTCCATTTTCAAAAATAATATTTATTCACCAACAGATTTGGAAACTTTTGAAGAACAATTTGAAGAAATGTATAATTCAAGCAAAAATGAAGTCTCGATTGATAATTATGATAATAATTATATATATAAGTTAAAGAATGATAAATCAAATAAAAGTAAAGTAAATGAGCAAAATAATTATTCTGAAAAGGATAAACAGCCAAAAACTTTCAATAATGAAAATAATAACAATTATTTTCCTGAAATTGATAATATTATCAACGATAATGAAAAAAATAACATTTATGATTTGGATAATTCTAGTAATAAAGATGTTATAATAAATTGTAATACTAAGAATTATATTGAAAATAATTCACTTGATTTTAAAGTAAAACCAAATTCAACGAATAGCACTACTTACAATTTAATTGATATTGTACCAAAAGTTTTACAATCATTGAATGATTTACCCAAACTCTCACATGCCAAACACTTGTGTGATGGATGTTTCAAAGTTTCTAAAACAAGTTATGGTTGCTCTAGACAAATAATATTTAATTTACCAAATATCAACCAATATAAAGAATATAATACACCAAATGGTTATACATTAGAATATGCTAAAAAGCATGGAGATCCACAATATGTTTATGTTGCAGCTGAAGCAAAAAATGAATATGATCCAATTGTTAAACGTTATACAACCAATATTCAATATAATTCTAAAGGTAAAAAGATGAAACGAGATTATCCTTCATTATGTCCATTTTGTAAAGTAACTGACAAAAAAAAGTTTGATTCATTATTTTATGAACGTAACAATTCATGTTATAGAGGACATTTGATTAATACACATGGAATTAGTTCATTAGGTGAATTTGCAAAATTACCAAAATCAGGATTTGTTTGTTACAAGCTTGGTAAAAACTGCTGGTCAGAAACTGTTGGATTTAAATGTCCATATGAAAATTGTGATCTCTGTTTCCTTAGAGGTGACAAAACTCATGGTTTTCATGAATATATCCGCCATTGGAATAGATCACACATTGAATAATGATTTTACTTTAACTTTTATATATTATACTGTTTTACTTTGATTTAGTTTTCCTTTGATTTGAATTTTGTTATAAGATACTTTTTTTTATACAGTTTGTGCTTTTTCTATCGTTTACCTATTTATGTACAACAACTGCTGTTTATTTTAATGATAACAAATCTACCTTGATAGCAAAATCTTGAAATGTAAAAACTACCATGTAATTTTATGAGTAGAACTTGGTAGTATTGGCAAGAAGCTAAATGTTTAAACATAACTTATTAAATCTTATAAACGTTTTCATGAACTTCAATGCTATGACATATTGTGTAGAAAGATATTTAATTTACTTAATAACTAACAGTTTTCATTACAGTACATTCGGTATTTAAATAGACTTTAATATTATGCACGCGGTATTTGAGAAATAGTACTTATTTCTTTTCTTATTTCTTATTTCTTATTGTTTTATTGTTTTATTGTTTTATTGTCCAGAGAGACGTTTCATTCAGTTTCTTCGTTTTTCTTATTCTTTCTTTCTTTCCTTCTTTCTTTTTTTCTTTTTATTTATATTCTTTTTTTTTTTACAAGTTGATCTTTTTTTTTACTACGGATTATCTTTTTTTCAAAAGTATCATTTACTTGATATTCCTTAATTCGTATTATTTGAAGAAACTTTTTTTCTCATTTCTATTTTGTTCATCTTTCTTTTTTTTTTCCATTTTTTATTAGGCAATTCCATTATGACAACGAATGAAAATACACCGGTTTATTACCTTCCAGTAGGGCAAACTGTGTATCAAAAAGCATTAATAGATATATTAATTCAACTTCATAGGCCACATATACTTTCATGTTTGAAGAAAAGTGATTTTATCAATGAATCTGATGATACCAAAAGTGATAAAAACTCAGATTCAGCACCTCTTTCGTCAGCATCATTAACATCATCTTCATTACAAGATGATGGTACAATGTCCATAGATTCAATGATTGATGCATTTATTTTTAATGTTAAACAAATTACAAATCATCCAACTTTATTAGTTGATCATTATATTCCAAGAAATTTATTACTTTTAAATTCTAAAGAAAATATTATAAATTTATCAAATAAATATCATCAAATTAGTGAAATACTTGATAAACTGGTTGAAAAAAATGCTAGAAAAACAATTATTATAAGTGTATCAAATGCAAAAGAGATGGATTTAATTGAATCTTTTTTATTAGGTAAAAGGGGTTTACAATATTATAGATTTTCTGGTTCTTCGTTATATTATGATAATCATGGATCATTTGATTTTCATAAGGATTATAAATCTGATATTATCAATAATATTAATAATAGTGGTAATAAAAATGGTAGTAATAATCTAAGTAATAACAACTCACCAACTCCATCTGATGGTTCTTCAAATAATCAAACCGATGTACCAAAGAAAAAAAATGGACGTAATTCTTCTAAGAAACATAATAATGAAAATAATCATCATAATGGACATAATAGTAATAATAATAATAATAATAATAATAATAATAATAATAGTCATAGTAATAATAATAACAGTAGTAATTATGATTCACATTATGATTCAACTGCACAAAAAAGAAGAAAAGGTGGAAGGCCATCAAGTGCAGAGAAAAGAGCTCGTGAACAACAAGCACAAGTTTCAGCTGCAATTGCAGCTGTTACATCTAATGATTCTTCAAAAAATGATTCAAAAGAGAGTAAAATTCGTTTTAATAAAGAAGATTATATACCCAGATTATCAAAAAATAATGAAGAATTTTGTAAAATGTTAGAAGAAAAGAAGAGTAAAAATTTGAATGTTTATTTAATTTTATCGTCACAGTTAAAATATTTATTACAATTTGAAGATTTAAAAAGTGACTTAATTTTTTCTTTAGATTCAAATTTTACAAATTTTAATGAAATTTCAAATATTTTAAACCATCAAGTACCAATAATTAAACCTATAATATTAGAATCTTTAGAACACTATGAGTGGGAAATGAATATTAATTTAAATGAAATTGATTTTAATAATAATAGTAATAATAGTAATAATAATAACAATAATTTCAGTGATGGTAATAAAAGAAATAATTCAAGAAGATTGAAAAATAACAATAATGATACTAATAATAAAGAATTTAATAATGAAAGAAATAAAAAATTTAATAAATTATTAGTATTATTATCAATTGCATCATGTAATAATATTGAAATTGAATTACCATCAACAATTCAACCTATTTCAAATGATATAATTGAATGGTTAATTGAACCTAAGAAAAAATCTAATTTATTATCGCAAAATATTAAAACTAAATTACCATTTAAAATTGATAATTTATTAATTAATAAAGTTAAAGATATATTATTATCATCATTTGAACTCTCTGATGTTTTAAAATTAAATAAATTAGATAAATATTCATATTTTAATGAAAAGAATGATATTAATGATAAGAATAAAGATAAAGAAAGTATTATTAAACATGAATCTAAACGTATTAAGTTAAGTCCTGATTTGAATTATAAAATACCAGAAGTTTTCACATATAGAGAATATCAATCTAATTTAACTAGTTTAATTAATGATACATTACAAGAAATGGTTAATTGGATTAATAAAATTACAAAAGAATTAAAATTTGTACATTTAGATGAAACTGAAAGACAATTTATAATTGATCAAGGTAATTTTCAATGTGGTGAATTATTTAAAAAGGATAGAGATTTAGGTGTTAAAATTGAAGCACGTGGTAAAATTGATGAAAAGAGTAAATCAGAATATGAGAAATTAAATAAAATTTTGAATAAAGATAATGATGATCATAATAATGATCATAAAGCTTTAAAAGAAAGATTTGAATTCTATAGTAAAATTGAGAATATTGATGATGAAGAAATTAATAAACAAAATGAAGAAATTCAATTATTAAAGGATAAATTAAATAAATTAAAGATTTCAATTAATGAATGTGAAGATAAAAGTAATTTAATTAGACAAAAATATCAAGAAGTATCAGGAAATGCTGCTGAATTATCAGCACTTGTTAAAAAGCTTGAAAGTGATAATAAAATTTTGGAACAGGAAAGCAAAGGTGAATTTAAAAAGATTCAAATTAATAGTATTATTGAGAAACGAGAATATTTTGAAAGTAAGATATTACAAATTAATAATGATTGTAATAATTGGAGGGGATATTTAAATATTTTGAAGATTGAATTAGAGAAACGTAGTAATTCAAATGGAACAAGTTTACGTGTTTCAAGAAGTAGTAGAAATAATACACCACATTAAATAATATATATATATATATATATAAATGTATAAATATGAATTTAATTATTATTTTTTTGATTCTGAATTAAAAAAGTTTTTAATTTCATCTTCAGTGACGATTTTATTTTGTTCAGCAAATGGTTTTAAGAAAATTTTTAATTTTGATTTAATTTTTTCATAAGCTATTAAACCTTCAATTACTTTATTATTTGGTAAATTATTTAATTCACGTAAACCTAATTCTAAAACTGAGGAAGATTCATCATTATCAATTGGTGGTTTATAAATTGGATCATCTAAATACATAAAGGGAAATTTTTTTAAAAAAACTGATAAATTTGAATCTGGATTTTTCAAAATTAAATTTTTTAAATCATTTTTGAAATTTTTTTTAAGAAATATTGTAATCGGATAATCAATTGATTTTTTAATCCTTTTAGTTGAATTATTATTTGAAATTTTCATTATTCGATCATCAAAAGATTTTGAAGTTATATGTTTAACTGTATCACAATTTAAATGTTCTATTAATTCATTCATTTCGGTTGGGAATTGAGATGCACATTTCCAACAGATTATAGTTTCAAAAGAATCTAGATCTGGGAAACCGGGCAATGGTAGTATATCAAATTCATCTTTATCTTCATCTTCATCTTCATCTTCATCTTCATCTTCAACTTCAGCTTTTTCAACTTTTTCAACTTTTTCAACTTTTTCAACTTTTTCAATTTTTTCAACTTTCTCTTTATTAATTAATTTTGGATCTCTATTAATTATACCCGGTTTTAAACCCATTATACATTCATCATGATACCAATCTTCTAAACAATTTAAACCTAGAATACATTGAAACATATTACTATTAAGATTTGGATTATAAAAATCATTACAATCACAAAACAAACCTTTAAAATTATGATTATATTTATTATTTGAATTTGGTATATCAAAATCTAAATTATTATTTTCATTATTATTAATTATTAATTTTTTAATATTTGGATATCTTACAATACAATAATTATTAACCCTTGAAGTACCACAATCACAAGTAAATGAACGTTTTGAGAATAATTCTATTAAATTATGATTTGTATGACAATTAATTGAACAAGCATAACAAACTGCATTTAATTTTTTTGATTTTTCAAAACAAGTTAAACAAGCAAATAAATCTTGTCTAATTGAACCTAATTCAAAAGTACATTTATTTGAATCATATGGCATTAATTCACGTGCTTTTTTCTCAAGTATTTCTTGATCTTTAATATAATCAACTAATGAAGACATAATTGATTTATATATATATATAATAATTGATTAATTGGATAATATTATTGATTGATATAATTGAATTATTACTATTATATTATATTATTATATTATTATATTATATATCATTATTACTATCATGAATATCGTGAATATTTTTTTTACGCGTATGTGTTTTATATACGTAAATATATATATATATTGTTTAATAGTTATTGAATAAATAAATAAATAATAAATTAAGTTATTAATTAAATAAGATAATAATGAAACCACAAGATATTGAATTAATTAGGGAATTTTTAATTGATCGATATAATATTGAATTTAATTTAACTAAATTTGAACAAAGTCCAATGAAATTACCATTAAATGAGATTTTAATTAATAAAGAAATAATTAATGAAAAATTAATGAATAAATTTCAATTAATTAGTTCGAATTTACTTTTAAAATATAGAATTTATTATCATTATAAAAGTGATAAAATTATAATTAATTGTGAAAATAATACATCATTTTGTATTAATAATTTTGAAAGATTAAATGAATTTGAAATTAAAGATTTTTTAATTAGATCTTTTAAAGGATTAAATCAACAAGATATTGAAATTAAATATCAAGAAATAAAAGGAGAAATTGAAAATATTAGATTTGAATATTTAAATAATTATAATTATAAAATTGATAATCAATGTATAATACCATTAATACCTATATTTATTGGATATTTTAATAATAAAACTAAAGATATTAAAAATATTGATTTTAGTGATTCAAAAAATTATAAAAAAAAATTAAGGAATTTAATAATTAATAATAATAATAATAATAATAAAGAAATTGAATTTAAATTAATTCAAAAAGTTGAAAATAATAATAATAGAATTTTAGGTGATTTAAAATTTAATAAAGAAATTAATTTAATTATAAGGAAAGCATTAAAATATAAAATTTCACGTAAAACTTTTAAAAAGAGGATTATTAGATATGCATTGAATTATAATATAGTTGATAATAATGATAATAATGATAATAATGATAATAATGTTAATAATGTTAATAATGATAATAATGTTAATAATGATAATAATGTTAATAATGTTAATAATGATAATAATGTTAATAATGTTAATAAAGGATATGATGTAATTAAGAATAAAAGGATTAGATTAAATAATGTATTACTCAAGCGTCTATCGACGCAGCGGGTATAATTAAAATAATTAATTAATTAAAATAATTAATTTAAGAGCTAAAAAAAATAAAGAAACATAAACAAATAGAAAAATAGGAAAATTGTTAGTATACTTAATATTAAATATTAAATATTAAATATTAAATATTAAATATTAAATATTAAATATTAAATATTAAATATTAAATATTGCGCGAAAGTTGATTGTTTGTGTGTCTCTGTGTGTGTATTGTTTACACTAATTTAGTAATAATTTTAAACCAGGGTGGTAACAACGTGGAAACAGGGGAAGTTCTTGAGTTTAAAGCAGGGGATTAAGGGGAAATGGCAAATAGCGAAAGGGGGATGTTAATATTATTCTAGTATTACTAGTTTATTATAATATTTTAATTATTTATTTAATTATTTATTTAATTATTTATTTAATTATTTATTTAATTATTTATTTAATTATTTATTTAATTATTTATTTAATTTCTTTTTTTCTGTGTGAGCAAGTAGCCCACTTAATTTAGCATATTATTTATTTGCTGTGCCTGGGGCCTGACTTGACTGTTGTTAATTTATTTGTTTGTTGATCTTATTATTTTGTATTATATCATTTTATATAATTGATTATACTTTGATATGTTTGTTTTGATCTGATTAGTTTTGTTTTGTTTTGTTTTGTATTAATTTCTCTTTCATTTCTGGCTTTCTTCTTTGTTTTTTGTCTTTTTAACATATCCTACATATTCATTCACTAAACTAACTATACATTTATATGTATAAAAAACATATATAATATATATATATATATATATATTCATATATATATTCATATATATATTCATCATATATATTCATATATATATTCATATATATATTCATCATATATATTCATCATATATATTCATCATATATATTCATCATATACTTTTATATGATTGTTTACTAAATCAATTAATCATTAATTTCATACTTTTCCTGTTGTATTAATACATTTTTGCATTATATATTATATTATATTATATTATATTTTCTATCCAATATTTCCTTTATATATCCCTTTGTTTTACATTTGTCTTTTACTAAATTATTTATTCACATATATCCACTCTTTTAATTCAATTCATTCGATTAAAATTTATTTTTATTTTGTGTTTTTATTTTGTCTTTTTATTTTCTAATTAAACTATGACTTCAAATCAATTTCATAATCTTACTTCAATTAATAATATTAAAAAGAAAAAATCAAAAGGTAAATTATTTCAATGTACTGGTTATCCAGGTTGTTCAATGGTTTTTACTAGATCTGAACATTTAGCAAGGCATATTAGAAAACATACAGGTGAAAGACCTTTTCAATGTGATTTTTGTTTTAAAAAATTCTCAAGATTAGATAATTTACGTCAACATAAACAAACTGTTCATCAATATCAAATTAATGATATTAATAATAATAATAATAATAATAATAATAATAATAATAATAATAATAATAATAATAATAATAATAATAAAGATATTGATAATAAATCATCATCTTTAGATTTAAATCCAAAAACTCCTTCAAATAATTTACCAATAAACCAAATTAATTCATTAGTTTCACCTCCAAATTCTGTTTCACCTCATATTAATCAATTAAAAAATTCAATGTTACCCCCACCTAGAAGAAATAGTTTATTACAACAACCAAGAGGTTATTCGGAATTTAGACCTTCTTTATCTAATAAACCAGTACCAATTATAATAGAAAATAATAATAATAATAATAATAATAATAATAATAATAATAATAATAATAATAATAATAATAATAATAATATTAATAATATAACACCATTAACTGGTAATAGATCAACAATTGAAATTAGTCCAATTATACCATCAATTAATCAATTTAGTAATTCAATTCCAAATAATAATTATCAATATGCTTTAAAACTTCAGTTACCACAAAATAATAGTAATAATAATAATAATTCGAATTATTCATCACCAGCTGTTTCACCTTCACTTTTAAATTTTACAGACTCTCCGTCACCTTATATTTTAAATTTTGGATTATCAAATAAAAATCAATTAAATCAATTAAATCAATTAAATCAATTAAATCAACAATTACCTTTATCACCAAGATATTTTATTTCAAATTCAAATAATGTTACACCAACAAATTCAAAATTTGAATTTCAAAATAATCCTTATATTTCACCAATTTATTATCAAAGATTTAATGTACCTACTAATTCATCTTCAGTACAATTTCCATCAAATTTTAATAATAATAATAATAATAATAATAATAATAATAATCAAACATCCAGTATACCCAATAATATTATTAATAATTCAAATTTTCCAACTTCAACTCCAATTTCAACTTCAATTCCATTGTCATCATCATCAACTTCATATCAAATTCCATTCTCTAAAAATATTAAGAAACCTGATACAGATTTTTTGCCCACATTAAGTAATAATTCTTCTACTTTTAGTATGAATTCAATTTCAATTTCAAATTCAAATTCTAATACAACTATTTCAAATATTACTATACCATCAGAATTAAAGTCAGAGAAAATTAATTTACAAAGTAATAAAGGTATTACGATATTAAATAATAATAATAATGATGATGATGATGATGATAAAAATCATCAAATTAATGATAACAAAAACGACAATAATGAAAATAATGAAAATAATGAAAATGAAGATAATGAAATTAAATCAAAATCTCCTTTACTACATAGATCACCTATTTTAGAATCTAACAACGAAGCTAAGAAACCTTGTCTTGCAAATCTGTTAAATAATTAATTCAAATAATTAATTCAAATAAATATATAAATATATGTATAGTATAATTATATAAATATTTTTATCTGCTTATTTATCTCCATTTGTTTACTTTATATTGAAATTAATCTTTTTAAAGGGCTTAACTTCACCAAAGGTTACCCGGTTTCTAAAATGCTCAGCTTTTTTTTTTTGCTTTTTCTATTTGAAAATTAAAAAAAAAAAAAAAATTCGCGCCTTTCAAATCTTATTTTTCCTTTAATTTGTTTACTAATAATAATAACACAGCATTTAATTATATATAAAACAATTAAGTCATTAACTTATCCCCGTTTGTTTATATTTTCGTTTTTTTTTTGTTTATTGATCTGGGTTTGTTTATCAATTTTGTTATTTATTATCAACATCTTTGACTTATTACACTTTCTTTTATTCTCTCTTTCTTTATTTTAAATACTTCATATATTTCAATTTATTCTTTTTTTTATTCCGATAAATCAATTAATAAAAAATGTCAGGAAAAGTACATGGTGGTAAAGGTAAATCAGGTGCAAAAGATGGTCATTTAAAATCACAATCACATTCAGCTCGTGCTGGTTTACAATTCCCAGTTGGTAGAATTAAAAGATATTTAAAAAAAACTGCTCAAAATAAAATTAGAGTTGGTTCAAAAAGTGCAATTTATTTAGCTGCAGTTTTAGAATACTTAACTGCTGAAGTTTTAGAATTAGCTGGTAATGCAGCAAAAGATTTAAAAGTTAAAAGAATAACTCCAAGACATTTACAATTAGCAATTAGAGGTGATGAAGAATTAGATACTTTAATTAAGGCAACAATCGCTTATGGTGGTGTTTTACCACATATTAATAAAGCACTTCTTTTAAAAGTTGAAAGAGGTAAAGCTAAAAATTAATATTAATAATTTTAATTTTTGCTTATTTATTTCCTTTCTTTCTTTCTTTGTTTCCTTGTTTGTTTGTCTTTTATTAAGTTTTATTCCCTAAATATTTTTTCTCTACTATAATTTTGTATAATTATTATGTTGTTGTATATTGAAATTGATAATTTAATTCATCATAAATTATAAATATATTTTTGATTTTCTATTATTTATTTATTTATTTATTATATACAAAGTTCGAATTACCCGTATATTTTAATTCCTTATTACATACTTGTCAAAAGTATCTTCACTTATAACTCGACCATTTTTAACAATTTTCATATTAACCCTTTTCTTCGATCCTAATTTAATTTGATATTCATTTTCATCCATTTTCTCAATTGGGAAAATAGTCCAATCTTTTGGTATTGTAGTATCTGATGGCAAATTTAATGAAAATTCATCTTCTTCAATATCATTTCTATTCATATCATTATTTTCATGTTTAATCTTCAATTCAGATTCAATATCATAAATATCTTGATTAATTCTATTAAATGAATTTCTTTGCTCAGGACTAAGTTCAAAACTATTAACTCTACTAACAATTTCCCTTATCCTGCCTATTAAATTAGTATCTTCTATAATTGCTTTAGTTGAATCATAATCTTCAACTTCAAAATGATCATCATTTAATTCAGTATTACCATTGTTGTTGTTGAAATGATTTAAACCAATAAATCTATTTAATCTTGAGATTCTTAATTGATCTATATTTAAATTATCTCTCTCATTCTCTCTTTCAACATCATCATTATCAAAATATTCATTTTCTTCAATTGATGAATTGTCATTGCGATCATCATTATCATTATCATTATCATTATCATTATCATTATGTTCAAGGTTGTCATTATCATTATCGTTATCATTGTTATTATCACGATCTATGTTTCGTTGAACATCATTAACTGGCTCAAGTAAATTGTTTTCTCCTAAGTTATCCATATTGTTATTATCATTATTAACAACAACAACAGCAGGAATGTTATTGTTACCATTATCTTCTTTATTTCCATTTGATGGAATAACTTCTTTCCTACATGTTGGACATGCATTTGACCTTTCTAACCAACTACGTATACATCCATCATGTAAAATATGACCACATGGTAATTTCTTTGGTACACTTCTTGGTGTACCTGTACCATTTAATACCATATCATCTCTACAAATAATACAAATATCTGCATTCTCTAATTCTTCCTTTGTTGGATAAGTTAATGAATTATTAAGTTTTTTAACATTTTTAATTAATCTGTATAATGAAGCAATTGATTTTGATAAATCAAATCCTGATCTAAATATTTCATTAATTAAATTTAATGGTATTATATCAATTAATGTAAATAATGTAAATAAAACTGGTATCATAATACATCTAACTGAACAAATTAAAACTTTTGTAATTGAATCAATCCAAACTTTATATGGCCAAATTTCTTCATCTGGATATCTTTTAATATAAAATATTTCATTAACATTTAATAAAAATTTAACAGTTGAATAAGCTAAATCAGTTGTTAATAAAAAGAATTCAAATGCAACAACTAATAAAATTGCAGATTTATTAATAAATGATTCATCAATACATGCTTTAATTATTTTAATATCAAATTTTAAAAAGAAAAATAATGCAAAAATAACTCTATTTTTAAATAATTTCAAAAATAAATATTTATTATTGTTGTTATCGTTATCAACATTCTGATAATATCGTTGAATTAAGAAATCTAATCTATCAATCATTATACTATGAAATATTTTACCAAATAATAAACTAACAATTAATAATATCTTTGTAAATGTATTACCATTATTATTATAAGATGCAGTTGAAAATAATAATCCAATAATTGTTGGCCATAATCTTTCATATAAATGTTCAATTTCAATTAATCTTAATTCACCAAATATTAAAGTTTGAAAGATTTTGCCAATTAATAAAACAAATGCTATTAGCATATTAGATACAATTAATAATGCATCACCTTCAGCTAATTTTGCACCTAAAACATAAAAATTCGGTGCTTCATCATATAATGTTGTAATCTTAATAAATGCAAGAATTGTACTACCTGTAACATAAAGAAAAAAGGTTAACTGTTTTTGCCATTCCTTCATGTTGTTATTAAAGTTTGACTAATGATGTTTGAATTAAAAAAATTCTAGAGCAAAAGATAAAAAAGTTAATAAGTAGCATAAAAAATATACTAACATGTATAAAACACGTATACTACTAATCCATGTTCTATATGTACATCATGAGCCCTACATGTGAGATTTAAGCGAGTGTGCAAAATTATCATATTATTAATTTACTTTTATCTATTACAAAATACATGTTTTACAAACTAATTTTACATATTATTTGGTGATTTTACTAATCACTATCAGAATCATTATTATCTAGTGGTCTGTTGTACTCATTATAAAACTCTTCATCTTCTCTTCTATCATCAATATCGTTGATATCATCGGCTGTATTAAGTTCTTCAGTTCGTTGTAAAATGTTATATGATTCAGATTCGTTTTCATCATCAATATCTTCAGCATAACTTAAAAGTCTTGCCATTTCCCTTTCAATTTCCTTTTCATCAATTTCTTCATCATCAAATAAATAATTATCAGCATTTTCATCACTAATATTATTATTAGTATTTTCTTCAATTGCAGTATGAAATATTTCTGAATCAGATACAATATCATTTTCTTCATTTTCAATTTCACTTTCACTTTGATTTAAACTATTTTTAATCTTAAATGAATTTTTATTTTTATTTTTATTTTTCTTTTTAATTTTGATTTTATTTATTGAAATTTCAATCCATTTTTTTAAATTGTTTATTGAAATTTCAATATTTTCATAATTTTCAAATTGTTTAATACCTTTTCTTTTCTTCTTTTTCCTGATTGTTGTAAACTGATTTTTCCATTTAACCCAACAATCATCAATTTCAATTAATTTTGTTTCAATATTTTTAATTTTTTCCCATTCATCGTCTTGATTGTTGTTGTTGTTGTTGTCAGAGTCATTTAATTCATTTACTAAACAGGAAATGTCTAATATTCTACTTGTTAAATTAGCCAATTCAATTCTACCATCAATACTTGTTGGAACGACTAAAAGTAAAGGTTCAAGTGCACGTTGAACTTGAGTTAATTTACCTGTACGTACTAAAATCCAAATATATGATAATGTATAGGTTGGAGTTCTTGTACGTGAACCTAATCTGTGTAATGGAGTTGTATGACGTTTAAGAAATTTCAAATATCTATGTTGATTTGGTAAGTGATTTTCAATACCTGGATTAAAATCTTTATTTTTAATTAAAATTGCATGCTTCTTCTTATTAGATTTATTTTTCTTTAATGTTGAGTTTGATTGAATATCTGATTCTAATTCAATATTTGAATCAAATTCAGTATCTGTATCTTCTGATTTTATTTCAATTTCTGAATCTGAACTTACTTCATTTAGTTCTTCCAAATCGGAATTGGATTTATTGTTTGAATCATTTGGTATACTAGAATTAACGTGATCATTTGGTATATTAGAATTAACTTGATTATTTGTGTTATTTTCAATCTCATCATCCTCTTCCTCTTCATCATCCTCTTCCTCTTCATCATCCTCTTTCTCTTCATTATCCTCTTCATTTGTAAGAATACCATTAGGAACATAAGTTTGTTCAGGATATGCACCAAATAATGGATGTTGATTTCTTGAAGTTCTCATTAAAAGCTTTAAAAATTTAATAATTATATTATAAGTTGGTCTCTTTTGTGATACAGTTCTTTGTAAAATTTTAATTAAATTTGAATCGATATAATTATATTTTTTTAATATTAAAGGTACTAACAAAGGATTCTGTAAGTATGCTAATTCATTTAATAATTTTGGTGATAATTTTGGTAATTTTGATTTATTATTATTTAATTTAATAAATTCAACATTAAAAAATTTTTTAAATTCTTCAATATTTAATTCATTTAACATGAATAAACCTAAAGGCCAAATTTGATAAATATCAATTTTAAAAGTTTTGATTAAAATATTAAATAATTTATAACATTGTTTCCAATTTTCTTTAAATAAAGAAATATAAAATAAATTATCTAAAATTCTTGATAAGAATTTTAAAAATGAGATTTTTTCATGATTTTTTCCTGAATTAATAATTGGTTTAAAATATGATGATGGTAATGGATTTTCAAAACCTGATAATTGAATTAATGCAGTTTTAATATCTTTTAAACTAATTTCAGAAGGTAATGAGTTTTTAGATTTTTGTTGTAATGATAAAAACATTTGTTGCTTAATATGAATTATCTCTCTTGAATTAAATTCGTAATTTATTGATAAATTATGATCATTTGATGAAATAATTTGAGCATCATGAGATTTTTTAATATTTAAATCTTTTTGACTTTTCATCCTTTTCCTATTTTTACTATTTTTCTTACTATGTTTTCTTTTCAAATTAGATTGATAATCATCTGATGAATTGATATCATCATTATCATCTTCTTCTTCTTCTTCTTCATCATCCTTATTATTACTATCATCTTCATCTGAATTCCAATATTCCAATGTATCTTCTCTTATTTCATCACGTTTAACATTGAATCTATTAAATGGATTTGAATGAACTGGCTTTTCAATATCAGTTTGTATAAACTTTTCTATATAAGGTCGTAATATTCTGGTATATTTTGCCTCGGGCACATCCTCTATTATAGAAAAGGGTATTTCAAAGGGTATATCCATGTAGTATTTAAATTATTGTTGGTGTGTTAGATAAGAATCAAAGACAAATAGAAAACCAGTGTGGAGAACATGTTTTAAATGAAAATAAATAAGAGTAAAAATAAATAAGAGTAAAAATAAAAATAAAAATAAAAATGAAAAATCAAATAATAATTTCAAAATGGGTCACGTGTAAGCGCGCAATCTCCGTTACCGGATTTGGCCACCACACATTAAATAAGGAACAAATCAAAACCAATAGCGGTTATCTCCAGTAAGAGTGAGTCTCTCCGTAATCAATTCTCAGATTGCGGAACTGTACTGTGGATTTCTTCCACCATTTGACGGATTCGAACATGTTGTGAAATTGTGGTACTTCACATGGAGATGTAGATGTATCCTTCACTTGTTTAATTGATTGTGCTGCTCCTTTTTTTTTAGAAAAGGTTGAAAAATAAAATAGAAATAGAATAAATTTAATTTCTTAATTAAGTTATATGTTTAATTTGTTTAATAAAAGATTAAACAAAAGTATTAGTTATAATCAATTTTATAATATGTCAACACTTCCAAAAAATAATCCATATTTTTCATTAGGTGGTAAAGATATTTGGTCTTTAATTAATGAAACTGCAGCTGCAAAAGAGATTGAAAGTGGTGAAAAAGTTGCAAATTTAGGTCAAGGATTTTTCTCATATTCACCACCAGATTTTGCAATTAAAGCAGCTCAAGATGCATTTACAAATCCAATGGATAATCAATATGCACCATCAAGTGGTAAACCACAATTAATTAATGCATTAAAAAATCATTATTCAAAAAAATTAAATCGTGAAATTTCAAATGAAGAAATTGTTGTTACAACTGGTGCAAATGAAGGTATGTTAGCTGCATTTTTTGGATTTATTGAAAAAGGTGATGAAGTAATTGTCTTTCAACCATTTTTTGATCAATATATTCCAAATATTGAAATGCCAGGTGGTAAAGTTGTTTATGTTCAATTATATCCACCAAAAGATTTTGATAAAAAAATTGTAAATGGATCAGATTATACAATTAATTGGGATGAATTAGAGAATGCAATTACTTCAAAGACTAAAATGATTGTAATTAATACACCACATAATCCAATTGGTAAAATTTTTTCAAAAGATGAATTAACTAAAATTGGTAAATTAGCTGTTAAACATAATTTTGTAATTTTATCAGATGAAGTTTATGAAAATTTATATTTTAATAATGAATTCCCAAGAATTGCAGCAATTGATGATATTGAAATTCAACGTCGTACATTATTTGTTGGATCAGCTGGTAAAACATTTGCAGCAACTGGTTGGAGAATTGGTTGGATTATTGGTAGTAAAGAATTAATTCCTTATGTTAAAGCAGCTCATACAAGAATTTGCTTTTCAAGTCCTGCACCAATTCAAGTTGCAGTTGCAAAAGCAATTGAAATTGCAGATTCTAATGGTTATTATGAAAAAATGAGGAAACAATATGAAAGAAAATATCAAATTTTAGAAAGTGTTTTTAATGAATTAAATATACCTTATACAAGAGCTGATGGTGGTTATTTCCTTTTAGTTAATTTAAAAAATGTTAAATTACCTGAATTAGATTGGCCTGAATTAATTGCTAATAAACCAAGAGATTTTAAATTAGCTTATTGGTTAATTCAAGAATTTGGAGTTGTTAGTATTCCACCAAGTGAATTTTATCTTCCTGAAAATGCAGATATTATATCTGATTGTTTACGTTTTGCAGTTTGTAAAGATGATGAAGTTTTAGAGGATGCAGTTAGAAGATTAAGAGGTTTAAAAAAATATTTATAAATTTATAAATTAAATTTAAATTTAATATATAATTAATATATAATTATTATTCTATAGATTAGAATCATATTTTTAATATTACTTAATTAATTTTATTATTATAGTTAATTTAAATTATTTATAATATGATACAAACGAAATAATTAGAGGAAAATAAAAATTTGTTAAATTAACATGAACAGGATTCAGGTTCTTGATCTTTAGCTGAAGTTGAAATATCAATAGTTTGTGTATTCCCGTCATTACTATTATTATTATCATCATTATTATCATCATTATTATTTTCATTATTTTGCATATTTGGTAATAATTTAGCAACTTTTTTAAATAAACTATTAACACCAAAACCATTTTTACTACTTGTTTCCATAAATAAATTAAATTTTAAATCTTTTGCTAATTTTTCACCATCTTCAGTTGAAATTACTCTACCAGGTAAATCAGATTTATTCCCTACTAATACCATTATAACATCATCACCTCTTTCAGTACGTACATAATCACACCAACGTGGTATATCATCAAAACTATCTTTATTTGTAATATCATAAACAATCATTGCAACCATTGAATCTCTTATATAAGAAGGAATTAACGAACGAAATCTTTCTTGACCTGCAGTATCCCATAATTGTAATCTAATTGTTTGATCATCTAAATACATTGTCTTTGAAAGGAAATCAATTCCAATTGTTGCAGCATAATGTGTATCAAATGTATTATACATAAATCTAGTAATTAGTGAAGTTTTACCAACACCTTGATCTCCAAGAAATACAATTTTATGTTTTGTCAGCATTATTATTTATTATTGTTATCTTTTATATAAAAATAGAATGTATGGATAATTAAATGAATGAGTTGATATATATATATGATGATTCTATTCTATTCTATTATTCTAAAAGATTAATATCGGTATATATTTACTACGGGGGCAGTTTCTTATCAATCAATCAATAAATAAATCAATTAATCAATCAATTAATCCATACAGTTAAATATTCATCATAAATATAATGTTTGTTTTATTCACCCACCCACACAAAAAACACACCGCTCCATGTAAAATGTAAAATCGTTTTAGGAAAACCGACGTGAACAATTCGTTTAGCTTTAATTTTATATTTTATTATTATTATTATTATAATTGCCGTCATTTTATTTGGGATTACGTAAGCAGCCACATATTATATACTAGACTATTCATTAAAGAGAAGATAAATATATGTGTATATTTACTATTTAATTTGATTATATATTATATATATATGTATATAAAGATAATAGATAATAGGCAATGAATAATAAATTATTTCTTACCACTCTTTTTAATACCACCACCAACAATTGGACCTTTTCCAGCTGCTTTTGCTGCCATTTCTTTCTTTAATTTTTCTTGTTCTTTCTTCTTTTGTTGAAATGCAATATCTTCATCATCTAATTCTTTAGATGCCTTCTTTGGCTTTTTTAATGGCTTGGCCTTACCACCTTGTCTTCCGGACATGATTCTATATTATAATAAAATTAATATGTTATTCAAAACAGATCCACTTATTACACAAAATCGTAATTCTTTTTTACTTTAAATCTTAATTTATTTATTTATATTTTATTCAATTTCTTCGTTTTTTTCCATGTCTGTTGTTTTTTTTTTTTTTTCGTCTCTCTCAATTTTGTATTACGTATTTGCGCGCACTGAATTTTCGCTTTAACTTTGTGAAAAGCATGGAAAGAACTCAATGAAGACATTGGGGCTTTCTGAATTTAGAATTTAGAGATGTTAATGTTATACATTGATTGATAAGTCAGTCATTATTTAAATAACAATTACAATTGATAATAGTTAAAATAAAAATAATTGGATTGTATAGATTTACTCTTACTATCCCTTTTATTTTTTTTCTTCTTTTTCAAATAAATATGACTATACTAACATCAGCCGATAAAGAAAAGATTAAAAGAATTATACCAAAATCTTCAAATAAAATTATTGATGCAGCCGTTATTAGACTTTATGTTAATTATCCAAATCCTGATCAATGGAATTGGACAGGTTTAACGGGTGCAATTGTTTTAGTTGATGATTTAATTGGTCATACATTTTTCTTTAAATTAGTTGATATAATTGGTAATCAAGGTGTTCTTTGGGATCAAGAATTATGGGTTGATTTCCAATATTCACAAGATCGTTTATTCTTTCATAGTTTTGAGATTGAAAATTATTCAATTGGTTTCTTATTTGAAGATAAATCAGAAGCTCAACATTTCTTTAAGAGGGTAATAAATCGTCAAAAGCATGCATCAAAATTAACAATTCAAAATAATAATGCAGTTGAAGCTCGTAAAAAACCTGATCAAATTTCAACAAGAGGTTATAGAGGTAATGAAATTGATGATGATAATAATAATAATAACAATATAATGAATGAACAAAGAATGAGAAGAACAAGGGGTATATTATATTATGATAATGAACCACCACCTGAATGGAGATCATTTTATAAAGAATTAGAAAGTATGGGTATTACAGAAGATGTGATAGCAGATAATAGAGAATTTATTAAAGATTATATTGCTAAAAAAGGTGGTCCATTGGTTGGTTTAGAACCTCCAATTCCGAGACGTTATCAAAATCAAGTTAGAGATTTTTCAAATAATTCGGTTTCAAGATCAAATACTCAATCTTTACGTTCAAGATCAAATACTGTTAATTCTGTTAATTCAGATAGGAAAAAGAAAGCTCCACCTCCACCTCCACCTCCAGGAGCTTCAAATTCAATTCAACAACAAGATGATTATCCTGATATTGAAGATGTTATGGAACAACCTTCAAATGATAATGATGATTCATATTCAAGTTCGATTTCAACAACTCATACGCCTACACCAACAAATACCGAACCTCATCATGTTCATAATGTTCCACCTCCAATGACATTCCCAAATCAATTTAATTCTCAAGTAAATTCTCCTTCGCCAATTTCAAATACAAATACCCCTGGTTTACCTCCACGTATGGTACCAGCAACACCTGCAAGAACTTTACCTTCACTGCCTAATAGAAATAATTTACCGCCAGCAACTCCTGCAAGAGGTAATGTACCTCCTCCACCACCTTCAAGGGGTAACGCACCGCCTCCACCACCTTCAAGAGGTGGTAATGCACCAGTTCCACCTCCAGCAAGAAGATCGGCACCGGCACCTCCACCTTCAAGACATGCAAATACTACAGGATCAACTGTTTCATCTCCTGTTCCACCTTCTCTGCCACCAGGACATCCAGATTATAATCCATATCAACAACAGCAACAACAGCAACAACAGCAACAGCAAATTCCAATTCAACCTCAAATACAACAACAAATTCCAATTCAACCTCAAGTACAACAATCCCAAGCCTCAGCAATTCCACCAGCTCCACCAATGCCGGCTGCTACATCTTCAATTCCACCTCCACCGCCGATGCCAACATCAAATTCTTCAGCTCCACCAGCTCCACCAATGCCATCATTTAATAATTCTTCAGGACCACCTCCACCACCAGCATTACCACAGATGTCAAATAATCCACCACGTATAGAAACAACAGGTGATAATAGTAGAGATGCTTTATTAGCTTCAATTCGTAGTGCAGGAATTGGATCATTAAAGAAAGTTGATAAAAGTCAACTTGATAAACCAAGTGTTTTATTACAAGAAGCACGTGGTGAATCAGTTTCAACACCTTCTTCTTCTTCAGCTGCACCAGGTGGTGGTGCACCAGGTCAACCAGCAAGTTTAGCAGATGCATTAGCTGCTGCTTTGAGTTCAAGAAAAGCTAAAGTTGCAGTATCAGATGATGAAAGTGATGGTGATTGGTAATTTAATAATCAAAGCAGAAAATGAAAAAAAAAGATGATAGAAGCATCGTTAATTTATAAATATTAAGTCTTATCTTTTAAATAAACAAAAAAATACATTTATATAACAATATACATTACTTATATATATCATATATATATAATCTTCGATAAAATGACAATAACAATATCAGTTTGTTTCGTATTTCGGTTATTTGATGATTTCTCGAAATATCATAAAAAAATGTAGATGTCTTTTTTCCTTTTCTTGATAATTAAATTCGAATAAATTCTTTGACGTAACTATTTTCTTAAATTAGATTTCTCTTCGTAATGATAAGATCACAATATAGATATTTGAATACGTTTTCTTTACCTAAGATAAATCATGATGTTCCTTCAATTGTTGCGCCCAGCCCATACTATAGACTTCATGTAATAAAATCAAATCCTTCAGTAAATAGATCATTAATTGATCTATTAAATGCAAAACCATATAGATTTGGTTTCACTATTGATAGATTAAAACAATTATTGGAAAATTCAAAGATTCTTTTATGGACACCTACAATCACATCTAAAGTTGGTATTCCAACTAATGATGAAAACCTAATAAAGTTCATAAAAAAGAAACTTGATCCGTTTACAGTTATTACATATTCTCAACACATTCATGAAACTCCCGTTCCGATGCCGAAAAGCCTTAATATATTATCAATTAATGATGAATTAATTGTAATTAATAAACCATGTGGTATACCCACACATAGTGTTCAAAAATATTATTATAATACAATTCAATCAATTCTTGCTAAACAGTTAAATATTAATGCACAAAATTTATATCCAATTCATAGACTTGATAAATTAACATCTGGTATTTTAGTATGGACAACTAACACTGATATTGTGTCCAAATTTAAAGATAAAGAGGCATGGATTAAGGTGAAAATATATATTGCAAGAATAAAGGGTAGGCTTTCAAGTTCTAAAGTTATAAATGATGATGATTTAGTTTATTTGTATCCTACAAGGCAAATGATTCGATTATACTCTGGTGCAAAGACAAGTTTTAGTGAAATTTTCTATGATTCAAAAAGGGACGAATCTATAGTTTGTGCCAAATTGCAAACTGGATTTCCTCATCAAATTAGAATACATCTAAGAAACTTAGGTAATCCAATAGTTGATGATCCATTATACAATGAAAATGGTAAATATTGTGAGATTACGAAATCTAAGAAAGACATTACTGCTAATTATTGGAATTTAATAAACCAAAGAACGGCACAAATCGAACAGAATAAAAGGTTAAATAATCAAGAACCTTGTTCAGATTGTGGTTCATCTTATTTTAAAGTCCCAGATAGAAACACAGTTGGTGAATATGCAATTTGTTTGCATGCATGGAAATATCAATTCATTGGGAAATCAGACGGTCCTTATGCTAAAGAGGAATATAGCTATCAAGCTCCAATACCCAAATGGGCTGTTCCAGATGTTAGCAATGGATCAAAGTTGATTCTTGAAAAATTAAATAAGATAACCTACTCATGAGTGTAAACTATTTATAAATTATATATATTTCAAAGTAATTAGACGTACATCAATATCTGACATGAAAAATCAGATAGTGAGAAAAAAAAATTTTGAAAATTTAGTTATTTTTTTTTCGTCAGGTTCTTAATCATAATTTATTTATTATTTTTATTTAGTTACCCTTGATATATCTTTGTTAAAACCAGACAGACCAAAATGGCAACTATAGAAACTGCAGAACAACTTAAAGATCATATCAAGGCCTTAAGTGAATCACTCACTCAATTACGCTCAACATTTCAAGACTCAATTACATCGAATCCAATCTCAATACCGACATTAATTAAAATTGCAAATGTTTCAAATCCAATTGATGAAATACCGAAACTTTCATCATTAATAAGTGCTCATGCAACGAAGATTGGTTTGGTTTTTAAACCACCTATTGCAAAAACCTCATATAATGCATGTAAAACGGAAGTTGATTCATTGGTTAAATATGCAATTTTATTAATTTCGTTATTATATCAAATTCAGAAAGATAGAGAGATATATTCAAAATTATTTGCAAATGAGTTATCATATGATGGTTTATCCATATTAGAAGTTTGTATTATATTATTAAATAATTTGACTGAACTTATAGATATAGATGTTGAAAATTCAAATGAAAAAGAAGCCGAAAATGATGATGAAAAATCAAATAAGGAAACAAATCAAAGACTAGCAAGTGTTGGTCTTATTTGGGATTCATGTGAGAAACTAACAAAATCATGTAAAAGTGGATCAAGTGGTGTACTTAGAAGTAAACTTAAACAAACCAATAAGCTTGTTATTGATGCATTAGATGAATTAAAAGAATGGTTAGAAAATCCAATTGTTGGTAATGGATTTGATTTTGATGATGATGATATTTTTGGTTTGAATGATAATAATGATGAAAAGATGAAAGAAAAACAAGAAAATTTATCAGATGATGAAGAAGCAGATGAGGAGGTTATCTCATTTGGTAAAATTTGGAGTACCAAAATTCAATTAATTAAATTGTTGATATCATTATTAGATAAATCTATTCCAACGAGTAAATATAATGTTAAATTTTCTAAAGGTTTAGATTTATTAAATGATACATGTTTAAAAATGAACGAATATATTGATGATCTTGTTGCATGTACTGTTTATGATGCAGATATCGAAGGTGGTGAAAAGGCGGGTAAATTACTTAATAATCAAACTAATCAAGTACTTGAACTTGTTAGAAAAATTAATAATGATGATGAAAAGAAATGTAAATGGCTAGATTCATGGAAGCATAAATATCAAGAAGCATTATAGCTTTTTAAGTTTAATTTAATTTATTAAAATAAGCACTTTATTAAATAAATAAATAGTTTATTAAATTTTGGTTTTATATATTAGTAACATATTTAATTAATTAAGATATTACAAAAAAAAGAACGAAAAAGAATTTAAATAAATAAATGTTCATAATATTAAAGTTGTAAGGTATCAATAACTTTAAACGAGTGTTGAGAAAGCGGTTGGGAATGCAACTGAAGCAGTTGATTTTGATTTAGTTAAAATTGAAGAAAATTGACTTGGAGCTGCAGAAGCTGAGTAAATTGATGTTGGAACAATTTCACTAATATTAGTATAATCTGGAGTATATTCATTTGTGAAACAATATTTAGAGAAACAAGCTTCACAGAATGGAGATATTTCAATATCTGCTCTTTCTTCAGATCTTCTAATAATTGCACAACCAATACATTGAGCGAAATCATCTTCACCGTCATATTGAGCAACTTCAAAACCATTTTCAATAAGAGCATCTCTTTCTTCTAATGAGAATTGGAAATCAGTAATATTTGACATATAAGTAATATTAGTATTTGGAATATAAACAATTAATGGTTTCATAACATTGAATTCAACAGTTGCATTTGGATTATTTTCATCAGTAATTAAACTGGAACCATTACAACCAAAGAATACTGGTCTTTCATTTAAACCTAATTCAACAAATTCTTCAACTGAAGATGGTAAATCATAGAAATTATCTTCAGGATAAGAATAAAACCATCTTTCTTCAGTTGCAAATAAAGATTCACCATTTGGCCAGTTATCTTCAGAATTACCACTGTTATCAAAGGCGAAAACGACATCAATTTGTCTAACTGGAGCTAAGAAAGAATCTAAAGGAATTGATTCAGTAAAGTAACCACCATCAATTAATTTTAATTCTTCAAATTCATCAATATCAGATTCATTTGATTGTAATGAAGATTCAAAGAATGGATTATTAACAATTGCATATAAAGTATGATTATAATTTGAATTAACCATATTTAAAATTAATTCAGCGTAACTAACAGAAATATTTTGACCTAAAGCTGAAGCGATAATTTCAGCATCAGTTTCATTACCAGCGATAAAACCAGTTAAAATATCTTGGAAATCAGCTAAAATATTTGAAGAAGCACCAGTTAAGAAACCAACATTATCAAAATCATAAACACATTTAGAGAAATTTGATGGTAAACCACCTTCTAATTCAGTACCTAAGATTTCAATTGGAATAAAACCACCAACAAGTGGAGAAAATGAACCAAATTCATAAGGAGTAATTTCGAAAACATTTGCACCATAATCGGAAATATTTGAATCAACACCACCAGTTGCGGAAATAATTGGGAATGGCATTGAAAATTCCATAAATGGTTCAGAATATTTAAGATCAGACCATAAAGCATTTAAACCATAATCATCATCTTCTTCTTCAAACATATATCTTGATAAAATTCTACCATAAATATCAATTAAACTAATTTCATAACCTGCTTTTTTCTTTGGTTCAACTTCATTAAGTAAACCTTCCCAAAATGATAAATCTTTTGAATAAGGTGAATGAGTTGTATTCCAAATACTTGTTGAATTATTATCAATAATACTTTCAACAGTTGTCCAATTATTAAAAGCTAAAGTTGATAAAAGAATTGAACCACCTGATAAACCAGCAATATAAGTTGAAGAATCAAGTAAACCTTTTAATGAAGAATTATAACTTGTTCTTGAATCTAAAGCCATAATTTCACCAGCACCAGTAAATAAAGCTCTAAATCCACCACCAGAGAATGATAAACCAACATTAATTGTTGATTGATTTAAAAGTTCGAAATAATTTGAGAATGAAGTTTCATTATAATCTGGAATTTTTAAATTATCTAAAAATTGAATTAAATTTTCAGTTGTTAAAATTTGTCTTGTTGAAACATAAGAATATTCATCTTGAGAAATAACATAATTTGAACGAATGTAACCTTCATGAGTTGTTGAATTGTAAATTGCTGAAGAATTTAAAGCTGGGCAAATATCTTCAGTTGGAGCATAAGTGATATTTAAATCAGCATTAATTAATGCTGAAAATGTCAATAATAAGGTAGCAACAGAGAGCATTGTTTCAATTTCCTTTCAATTGATTGGCAGTAAAAGAGAAAAGAAAAGAAAAGAAAAGAAAGAAAGAAAGAAGGTAAAAAGAGTAAAGAAAGAAAGGAATGTTTAAAAAGTAAGTTAAGAAAAATTAACCAATAAAGAGGAAAACCAAGGGAAATAAGAAATTAAATAATCCAAAACATCGAATTTGAAAAAAAAAAATAAAAAAAATAAAAAAATAAAGAAAAAAACATTCCATTAAGAAAAACTTAAGCTTATCGTTCGAAAACAAAAAAGGGTATGACATTAAATTAGTAATTTCAGAGAATTAATTAATTATCATAAAATGTCAAATATTAACAAAAGATTTCCGTAAACTGCAAACATTCGAAAATCCAACAACAACAAAAACAACAACAAAAACAACAAAATAAAATCGGCTAATTGAGGCATAAAGAGGAGAAACTTCCGAAAAGAGAAAAACAATAGAGCAAAAAACCATTTCATTTCAACGGACGACAATTTTTATTTTTATTTTTATTTTATTAATTTATTAATTTATTAATTTATTAATTTATTAATTTATTAATTTATTAAGGCTAGATCCACTTATTCCGCTCTATTTAATTATTTATAAAGAGGAGAGACACTAAAAAGTGTCAAAAGAGCATTACAAAAAAAAAAATTATTTATATTTTTTTTATTTTTTTTATTTTAACTCCGAAATGGGAAATTAAATTTCCATTTCAACTTCAATTTCAACTCCAAAATAACTCTTGATCCCAATAAACTTCCTGATTTCACAGTTTATCTGAATACTACTTTCCTTTTCAAACATCATTTTAATATGTTTAATTATTTGACTTTCAATAGATTCATTATTAAACATCATTTCTTTCATAATAACACCCTTAGATGGACAACATGGAACGATAAATATTGTAATCTTATTCATACATTCTTTAGGTAATGTCCTTTGAATATATCTTTTATTATTAATAACCCATCTAATAATATTAAAAATTAAATCCCCACAAACTTTAAGTGATAATATAATAATCTTATCGATTATCTGATTATTATTATTATTATTATTATTATTATTATTATTATTATTAATGAAAAAATCTAAACTTTTATCCCAAATAAATCTAAAATCATAATCACTTTCAATTTTATATGAAAATGATTTCATTAATGATTTATTATTATTTTTAATAATCCCATCAATTGAATCATTAATTAAATAATAATTTTTATCATCATTTAATAAATCTTGTAATCTTTCACTAGATTTTAATCTATCTTTAATTTCATCAATACAAAATATTCTTTTTTTATAAATACTTGAAATTATTCTATCAATATATCCTTTACCTGATCCAATATCAATTATACATTGATTTTCTTTGTTATTATCATTATCATTTTTAATAATATAATATATTACATTACATATAAGTAAAATATGTTCTTTTGTTAAACCTATAAAATATCCCTTTGGTATAAAATTCATTATTTTATTAATTTTAATTTCAATATTATATTTTCCTTCTATTGTTTCATTCATTTTAATTTTAATTTTAATTTTAATTTATAGATATCATGGTTATCTTTACTTTTTTACCGAATTGTTAAGATAATTAATTTCTTGTATTAAATTTAAAGAAAAAAATAATATAAATATTAATTTAATATAATAATGTATATTATTATAATAATATAATATGAAAGCAAAAAAAAACTAAAAAGTTAAAAATGTAAGCCCAACGCGGGGCTCGAACCCGCAGCCTTTTGATTGCTATCAAATTAAGAGTCAAACGCTCTACCGATTGAGCTAGCCAGGCAATTACATCCTTATAAAGGCTCAAAAAATACTTAAGTGTAGAATTTGTCAGCAAATTTTTTACTTAATGTGGAATAATTATTAATTTTATATTAATTTCATTAAAGTTTCTTTCCCAAAATGTTATTCTAGCAACTAAAAATATTTACTTTGCATATATATCACTAATTTAAAAAATTAAAACTTACCTTTTTGTAATTTTAAGAATCCTTTTGAAATTTTTAAAAATTTTGAAAAGAAATTCTTTAAAATTAAGAAAAACATTACGTAAGCAGAAATGAAATTGCACTAAAATTCTTGCTACCAATAATCAGTAAATTTAATGTAAATATTTCAGTTAAAGATAATTCTGTAGACCCTACATGAGAGCCAAATAAATAAAGAATTATGCATTCATCTAAAAGTCTGAAAAATAAAAATAAAAACAAAAATAAATTTATAAATTTATAAATTTACAAATTTACAAATTTATTATAGAAATAAAAAAAACAATTCTCAATTAGAGGTTGATTTATCATGATATTTTAACCATGAAACTTGATCAATCAATGCCTTTTCAGCAGCATATTTAACTTCAGGAATTGATAAATCACCTCTAACTGCAAAGCCATGACTTACATGAGAGAATAAATCGAATTGATAATGAATTTTATTTTTTGTTAAAATTTCTTCAGTTTTAAATCTTAATTCTTTTGTAAAAACAGAATCAGTTTCAGCACAAGATAAAAGTAATGGCTTTTTAATCAATTCAATTTCTTTATCTGTAAGTGAAGATGGATGAGCAAATGCTCCAACATCTAAAATACCATCTTCTGTTAAATAAGGTGCTAAATATTTTGCACCAAAACAATAACCAATACCAACCAAATAATTTGTATTTAAATGAGTTAATTTAAAATGTTTGAAAAATTCTACTAAAAGAGAAGTTGTTAATTCAGGTGGATGATTTGAATACCATGCCATAAAATTTTCATCAAGTTGAAATGATTTACCTGGGGTAATTTTATATGGATCACCGTTAAGAATATCAATTATAATAACTGGATAATTTAATAAAATTGATAATTTATCAGCTACTAATTTTGAATTAATTAAATCTAAACCGAAAATATCAGGAAAAATGAAAACAAATTTTTCAGATAAATTTGAATAATTTTTTGTTATATAACAATTTAAATTACCAAGTTTTTCAATTGAACCTTCTGGTTTACCGGAATGTAAGGATAGTTTTGCACAACAACTAGCTTGGGGTGGATTTGATGACATTTGTTTTTGCTTGTTTTAAAATATTTAATATGCAAAAACAGAAGAGTTTCATTAATAAATTTAAATAATGATCTCCACAATTTATAGCAAAAAAGATGTTATTGGAGTATGAAAAAATAAAATGGAAATAAAGGAAATAAAGGAAATAATGGAGATAATTCGGATGTAATTTTTTGATGCCCGTTTATTTCCAGATTTGTAAAATAAGTCGATCTAGTATTTGTTCTACATAATAATACACTCAGGACAAAAAAAAGGTATTAATATATATTTATATTATAAAATAATATAAATTGAACTAAGTTATTGAATATAAATAAATAATTAAAAGAAAAACTTAATATTTAACAATTACATTTTGAATGTGATTTATCATGAAATTGAAACCAAAAGACTTGATCAGTTAATGCTTTTTCAGCAGCATATTTAACTTCAGGAATTGATAAATCCCCTCTAACAGTAAAACCATGACTTACATGAGAGAATAAATCGAATTGATAATGAATTTTATTTTTTGTTAAAATTTCTTCAGATTTAAATCTTAATTCTTTTGTAAAAATTGAATCAGTTTCAGCACAAGATAAAATTAAAGGTTTTCTAATTGCATTTAATTCATCATCAGTTACAAATGAAGGATGAGCAAATGCACCGACATCTAAAATACCATCTTCTGTTAAATAATGTGATAAATATTTTGCACCAAAACAATAACCAATACCGGCTAAATAATTTGTATTTAAATGAGTTGATTTAAAAAATTTAAAAAATTCTTTTAAAAGTGAAATTGTTAATTCAGGTGGATGATTTGCGAACCAAGATTGGAAATCACCATTATTAACATCAAATGGATCATTATTAAGTATATCCATTAAAATAACTGGATAATTTAAACATGTTGATAATTTATCAGCTACTAATTGAGTATTAATTAAATCAATACCATAAATATCAGGGAAAATAAATACAAATTTTTTAGAATCTTGAGTATAATTTGAAGTTAAATAACAATTTAAATTACCTAATTTTTTAATTGAACCTGTTGGTTTACCTGAATGTAGTGTAACTTTTGTACAACAACCTTCTCTTGGTGGATTTGAGGACATAATTTATAATAAATATATGATCAATTAGTAATTTATCTTTGATTATATAATCCAAGTTTTAATTAAATGTAATTTATATTAGTAAAGAATTGAAAAGTTTAAAAGTGGTTGTTATTCCGGTATTAAAGTGTCAAAATTGATTTAGTAATAATATTGTATTATTAATCAAATAAATAATGAAAAACACCGCGACGATCGTCCCTGCTATTGAGCCCTCAGTTGTTCAAAAAATATATATATATATATATATACCTATTATATATAATAATTTATTATTTATTATCATTATGAAAGACATAGTTTTAAATTAAATTTACTAAATAATGGTTATATTTTGTTTGAAAAAACCACATTTTGATGTGTTTAATAGAAAGATAGAGAAAAGATATTATATAAAGACATTATATAAAACTCATGTAGCAAAAGCAAATAAAATAACAGAAAACTGTTGTATTAGTATTAGTATTAGTATTAATATTATTGTTAGCGATTGATTCCTTTTTCTGGAATAATTAACATTTTCAAGTTTGTTTTCTCTTTTTTTTTTATTTTAGTGGCAGACAGGCAGACAGGCGGGTGGTCGGTCGTTTTGTCGTTCTTTTCAATTGTCGGAAAAGATCAAGTTTATTTAAGGGATCTGTTTAATTTGTTGTAAATATACATATATCCATACATACCTTTTATCCTTTGTTATTTTCATCTTTAAATAAAGGAATTATACAATTAGAGATTAAATCATTTATTTAATATGTTTAGTGAAATCTTTTTATTCATTTTAGCAGTTGTTGTTAATGCATTATGTTTATTCTCTGAAGTTTATTTTAGTATTAGCTTTTCAGATTTAGAATGTGATTATATTAATCCAATTGAATTATGTAATAAATTAAATCGTTATATTGTTCCAAAAGCTATAGTACATGGTGTATTATCAATTTTATTTTTATTAAATGGTTATTGGTTTGTATTCCTTTTAAATTTACCATTACTTGCATTTAATGCAGAAAAAATTTATAAAAAAAATCATTTATTAGATGCAACTGAAATTTTTAGAACTTTAGGTAAGAATAAAAAAGAATCATTTATTAAATTAGCATTTTTCTTACTTATGTTCTTTTTCTACCTTTATAGAATGATTGCAGCATTAATCGCTGATGATTGGGATTAAATTTAATTCATTAAATTATTAAAAATAATCAAATGTATAACAAAAAAAAATATAAATTATTGTCAATTTGATTTATAAATAATTTTCAAAAAAATAGTTATTCCCATCACTTATTTATGTGATTTTTTTTTTCTTGAAAATAATATTAATAAAAATAAAAAATAAAGAAAGAAAAATCATTTTACTTATTATACATTTGTATATTATATATCTAATTCATTATAACATTATATAAATTAATATTTATATAAATTTCCCACCCTTTTAATCAATTTATTATAATTATTAACAACGAATTATTAATTATAAATTATAAATTATAAATTATGATTTATTTCTTAATAAATCGTTTGCTAATTTTAAATTTTTTAAATCATTATCATTTGAAACTAAACTTGATTGTAATTTATTTAATTTAAAATTTAATTTATTAATTAATGAAATTTCAGAATTTGAATTAATTAAATCATCTTGTTTTAATGAAATTAAATTATTAAAAATTTTATTCTCATTATTAAAATTAATTTGAAGATTTTGAAATTCATTTCGAATTTGTTTTATCTCTAAATCAACTAAACTCCTTTCTTTCCTTAATTCAAAAATTTTTAATCTTAAATTATTTTTCTCTAAATTAATTTTATTTAAATCATTTTTAATTAATGAATTTGATAATTGTAAATCAATTAAACTATTAAAATAATCATTTATTCTATTATAATATTCTTTTAAAATTTTTTTAGAAATTATTTTAATTTCTTTATCTGATATTACATTTATCTTATTATTTTTCTTATTTTTATTCTTATTCTTATTCTTTTTATTTTTATTAATTAAATTATTTGAATAAGTTTCAATTAAATTCTTTGATTTTAAATAATCTTTAATCATTTGTGATATTACATCAGTATATAATAATTTTGCTCTATTTGTTGGTATACGTCTATATTTTAATTTAATTGATTTTGATTTAAAATTTAAAATTTTCTTCCTTTTATTAGTTATATTTTTTGAAATTTTTTGGGATTTAATTTTATTTTTGTTATCATTTTTAACTTTTTCAATTCTTTCATTAACAATATTTTTATGTTTTTCAATTATATTATTATTTGATTTTAATATAATATTTGGAGGTGGTAAATTAGGGATTGAATTATCATCTATTTCATCTATTTCATCTATTTCATCTATTTCATCTATATCATCATTTATATTATCTGAAATATTAATATTTGGTAAAAGTGAAGATGGTAAATCAAGCACTAAATCATCTAAATCTAATTCTCTTCTAGCAGATCCCCTTTTCCTAAATTCTCTCTTTGCATCTCTATTTACCATATCCATGATATAATTATTTAAATATATTAAAGACCAAAAAGAAAAGAAAAGAAAAGAAAAGAAAAGAAAAGAAATAACACTTTAGATATATAAACATATTGAACATTATTATTATTTTATAATTCATGAACTAATAATATACACACCCACGTGACACGTGGCGGTGCAGAAGATAAACCATTGTGGCGTTGCCTTAAAAAAAAAAATAAAAATAAAAAGAAAAGATTGCTAAATTTTTATGTATGTATGTGGCTTTTGAAATTATTATAATTTATAATGTGCATATATTAATTAATATGTATTGTATGTTATTTATTATTTATTACACAATCTTATCTTATCTTCATTTTGCCCTCCATGTTTTCTTTTTCACTTTTCGTTAATTACACATATTTAGTTATTTGTTATAATTACAATAACCATATATTATAAGTATATGTGTAATATATACTGTATAGTAAGAAGATCAGATAGAGTGTATTTTTTATTGGAAGTAGAAAAATACAAGAAAGTAAACGGTTAAGTATTTAATTTTAAACTTAAATTTAAGTTTGCAATAACAATAATATTAGTAAAAATTATAAGAATAATAAAAATAAAAATAAAAATAAAAATAAATTTACTACTTTAATTTAATTTATTGCTCAATTCACGTTCCAAGTTTTTCCCCCTTTTTTTTTATCTTTGTTAATTGTGTAACAGAAATTGTGTGCGTTTCTTTGTCTTTCAAGTGTGCGAAACGACATTTCACACAATATCTTAACATTATTAACTTAAATTGCATTATATTGGTTTTATATTGTTAATTATTTTTATTACTATCGTTTATTGTAATAGTGTGCATACTAACTATCATTGGTATAATATAAAGAATATATTATTTACAAACTATTAAAAATTATCAACTAGTTGTTATCAAATTTATATTATTAAAATTCTTACATTATCAATAGATTAATTTCCTATATCAAGTATATTTTTTTTTCCATTTTTCAAGTTTATTTGTCTTTTTTTTTTCTTTGGTTGTATTTTTGATTTTATTTAGTTTAAAGTTTTTTCTCTTGAATAAAATAAAAGAAAGGAAATAAGAATTAAAGGAAGTATTTTAAATTTACATTTATTCATATCAATCTTTCATTTTGAATTTAAATTAAATATAGATAGACAAAAATAAAAAATTAATTAATTATGTCATCTGATGATATATCAAATAAAACTTTAGATCAAGATTCAAATAATAATTTGAATCAACAATCAATTTCAATTCCTTCAGTTTCAGTTTCAAATTCAAACTCAAACTCAAACTCAAACTCAAACTCAAATTCAAACTCAAATTCAAATTCAACTTCAAATTTAACAACTAATTTAAATAGAAAAGATGATTCATCATCAAATTCTTTATCATCTGATTTTTTAACAAATTCTGTACCTTTACCTCAACCACCTGAAAATCCTGCAAATACTGTACCTTCAAAAACTTTATGGATGGGTGATTTAGAAGCTTGGTGGGATGAAGATTTTATAATTAATTTATGGGCAAAATTAGATAAACATGTTGAAGTTAAAGTTATTAAACCAAAAAATAATCTTTTAATGCATCAATTAGCTAAAACTAATGGTCAAGGTACTGTTAATCATTCTGGTTATTGCTTTATAGAATTTGATTCACCAGAATTAGCAACTGATGCACTTTTATTAAATGGTACAATTATTAATGATTCAAATAATAAATCATTTAGATTAAATTGGGCTTCAGCTGCAACTTTAGATTCTCAAATTGCTCAAACTCCTGAATATTCTTTATTTGTTGGTGATTTATCAGCTGGTACAACTGAAGCTCATTTATTAGCTTTATTTCAATCTCAATTTAATTCAATTAAAACTGTTCGTGTAATGACTGATCCATCAACTGGTTTATCAAGATGTTTTGGCTTTGTTAGATTTAGTAATGAAGATGATAGAAGAAATGCTTTAGTTGAAATGAATGGTAAATGGTTAGGTGGTAGACAAATTAGAGTTGCATTAGCAACTCCAAAGCATCAAAATTTAAATAACAATAACAATAATAACAACAATAACAACAACAACAATAATAATAATATTAATAACCATTATTATAATAATAATAACAACAACAACAACAATAATAATGTTAATCACAATTCTAATAATTATAATAACTATTCAAATAATTTGAATAATATAAATATTAACAATAACAATAATAATAACATCAATAACAATAATAATTATAATAATCATTTTAACCAACAACGTAATAATATAAATCATTTACATAATTATCAAAATCAAAATCAAATTCAACATCAAATTCCAATTGAACAATCAATGTATGTTAATACAATTAATGGTCCAATACCTGCAACTCCAATAGGTTTTTATCCACCTTTTAATCCAAATAATAGAAATAATAATTTAAATAATAATTTTAATGATTTAAATAATACAACCGTTTTCGTTGGTGGTTTAGCAAATGGTTTAAATGAAGATACTTTATTAGCATTATTTGAACCTTTTGGTTCAATTTCAAATGTTAAAGTACCTCAAGGTAAAGGTTGTGGTTTTGTTAAATTTGTTAAAAGGGAAGATGCAGAAAATGCAATTGAAAGTATGCAAGGCTTTGTAATTGGTGGTTCAAGAGTTAGATTAAGTTGGGGTAGACCAAGTAATAAAAATTTTTCAAGACAAATTCAACAACCTCATCATTTATATCATATGAATAATTCAAATATTGGGAATATACCAATAATTGGTAATATAAATCCAATGGGTTTTAATGCTTCAATACCAAATATTAACAACAACAACAACAACAACAACAACAACAACAACAACAACAACAGCAACAACAACAGCAATAATCCTTCTAACATTAACCCAAATAATACTAATCCAAATTCTAATCCTAATAATAATAACAACTCAACCAATTCAAACACTAAAGATAGTAATTATAATAATATGAATTCTGATTCTGCTGAAAATATTCCAAATGTTACTATCTTTAACGCTCAAAATCCAGGTCAACCAATTGTTTCAAGACAAATATTTGATTATAATCAACCTCATAATACCAATTTACCACCAGGTGTTATTCAAGCAAATCAAATTCCACCAAGACAATTGGACACTTATTCTGATACCACACCACAAGGAAATCATGCAACTTTAGTTAGTATCCCACCAGGTATGCCACCACCTTTTATTTATGATCCTTATTTTGCAAATAATAATATGAATATGATTTCAAATGATCCTGAAAACCATCCCCCAAATGGTATGATGGAAGTTCCAAAGGGTTTAGTTCCAATTCATGGTTTACCTCCACAACAATATGCAATTGATCAAAATGGTCAATATATTTATTTACCAACACAACCTTTCCCAGATAATAATATCATTCATTCTTCATCAAATAATTATGATGATGATTCATCAATTGCTAATGAGATGGAAAATAATGACGACAATAATAGTAACGATAACAACAACAACAACAACAACAATAATAATAATAATGAATAAATTAACATTTACTTCTTCTAACGAAATATCTTTCAACTTGCTTTATTATTTTTATTCTATTTTATTCAACGCAATTCATATTTAATTCTAATCAAGTTTATGTTCTTGGATTTTATTTAATGTTTGATTTCTACTCTTCCAATTAGCTAATTTTGGTTTTATCTTTGTTGCCTTCTCTACTTACTTCACTTTTTTATTCTATTTACTTTAAATTGTTATGACTGGACCTTACTTTATTTACTTTTACTTTATTTCTTAATCCTTTTACTCTGATTTACTTTACATTTATTTATTTTTTTTTGAATTAAATTTTTATTAATACTTGGTCTTTTTTTCGTTATATTTGTCTTCGTTTAATTTCAGCTAGGTTATTATTTTGTCAAATTGAATATTTTCTTTCATTTTATTTTATTTTATTTTACTTTACTTTA